>JAJOOS010026474.1:0-25045 GCA_029582725.1 Solanum chiquidenum
CAAATATATCATTTGTCACGTTTTTGGCTTGAAAATATCCTTATTATTATTTTTTTTACTCAAAATGGCCTTCAACTATCAAACTAGCTCAAAAATACCCTTCTTGTGAATGATTGTTTCAAAACTAGGAAAAATGGATCAAGTTTTCTCTATAAACCCGAATCATTTGCACATCTTCTTTTAATTTATCCGAATCATCTATGTCCCACTTCTTGCATCTTAACCTATAAGGAGGTCACTTCTACCTTATGTCGAATATCTTTATTCCTAATCTTATCTCACATGATATGTCTATAAATCTATCTCAACATTCTCATCTTTAATTTGCTACTATCATCTCTTGAGTATGAAAATTTTTGACCGGCCAACACTTTGACGCATAGAGTATGATTGCTCTAACCACTACTTTGTAGAACTTATCTTTAAGTCAGTTTGGTGACATATTCTTGTCATATAAAACACTAAATATGAGTCTCCATTTCATCCACCCCATTTTATACGATGCATGACATTTTTATAGTATCATTAACTAATGAGTAATTTTTGAACAAGAAACATTAATGATACCAATACAGTTTATATATATACTAGTTTTTCGACACGCACGTCCAACGCACGTGATTACCAACTCAGAAAATATATGTTATAGTAAATAATATTTCTTATTTAAGTGAAGATTTGAATAATAAACTTTAAACAAAATAATATTGCCGATTCTTTTGTGAATGTTCAATGTGAATCGTCATATATATCTCTTATTCACGCGAATCAATGAAGATGGTCAATGAAAAATTTTCTTAGTTAAATGCAATAATGCATATATTTATTTCAATTTGATGAGGTTCAATCATGTAATTAGTCGTATCTCAGTAATATTACCATATAGACGATATTTGTTGTGTATTTTTCTTGTCATCTAACCAGATGTGCTTGACACGTGTATTCCACGTTAAACTTTTTAGATGTCATATGAACATGTGAAGAGAACAACTACATTTTATTTTTAGAACTAATCTTTCTATATTAATTTTGATTTTATAACTTATAACATAATAAATGACGTTCTTGTTGTTAGCTCTCATATTTGACTTCTCGATTGACTGTATACATAAACCAAAGATAGTTATTTGACCGTCCATAGTTAACTGAGAAAGGTTTCCTTTGTTTTACCAAAAAAACTAAAAAATAAAATTAAAGAATATATTCTATCTGTGAAATCATATATATAATCACATGTTTGTCTTACACCCAACAAATATGTAGTTCATGTTCTTGTAAACGATTTTCAATTTATTCAATCAAGCATGATTCATCTCAGGAAAAATAACAAAATCGTGTTATCACATATATATGAGCGGTGTAATAATATGAAAAATTATTGGTCAAAAGTTAATACAAGAAAAGATGAAAGATAGAAATAATTAATGTAATAACTATGAGAATTCATAATATTATAACTAAAGAATGTTAAAGAGTGTGAATAACGTTTGCAATAATTAGTAATAACTAAGAGAATTTATAATGTTATAACTAAATGATTAGTGTGCAATAGATGTATTTCTAATAAATTTTATACGTATATAAATAATAGGATTGTTAATTAATGTTACTATTTTTTCTTATAGTTATTAGATTTTAATTTAGTGCAGGACAAAATGAAAATGTTTATTCCATATTACGGAATATAAAATTTATTTTGTAATTGATAAATTTTTAAATGATTCATATATATTCACATATTTTCACTCTTGAGAAGTTTAATAATTTTGAAATATACGAAGTTAACATAATGTAGTCTAAATTCACTTGTTTTTGTTAACAATTTCTCTTGTAATTTGGATATATACTTCTGAATATCTTTTTCCAAAATTTAGAGAATTGTCACGATTTATTTTTTATGCTCAAGACAAAAGAATGACTTTATTTATCAATGTTACTTATGTGATTTAGACTCTAAGGAAGTTTGCTTCAAAATAGCTAATACTATATATAAAAAAAAGATCAAAAGCATATATTTACATCATAGGAGAAATTGTTAACAAAAACAAATGAAGTTAGACTATATCATGTTAACTTCATATATTGGAACACTACATACTAATGTATATATTATGGAAAAAATAATTATTATATCATCAAAATTATTTTCCTCAAGTACTCGAGGTTATGGAATTACCTTCTTAGAATAGAACGATTTACTTCATCAGAATAGTGGTACCTCATATTCCGCTAACCATCGAACTCACCCAACGACAATAAATCACATGAAATTTTATAAAATGCAAGAAGAAGAGTAGGAGATTAAAAAAATTGTGGTTGAAAAATGAGAGGAAGCTCCTTTATTTATAGTCTACAAAGAGTAGTATGAACAAGTGGTTTTTGTGTCTTATATGAAAAGTCACTACCTTTTCGAGAAGTCACAACTAGGGTAGTTCATGGTTATGGTTATAAAACCAAATCGAACCGCAATCCGAACCAAACCGATATTTGGTTTGATTTGGTTAGGTTTGATTTTAAATTTTGAAAAATCGATATTATTTGGTTTTACTAAAAATTAACCACAAAAATAACCAAAACCGAACCGAGAAGTTATATATATAAATTTTATAATAATTTATAAATAAAATATTAGTAACTTGATAAATTTTAATTAACTCAAGTCTTTAATTTTACTATTTTCTGAAGCCCAACACTTAAATTTTAGCCCAACTATTATAACCTTAAGTCTAAATCCCTCAATATTCATTACTTTAAAGATCACACTTTCTATGTTCTTTATAAAATTTTCTAACGCAATATTGAATAATTTGAAGCTCAAGCTAAAGAAGATGGTAATTGATTAGTTTTGACTATGAATTTTTTTTTTTTAGAAGTAATTTCTCAATATTTTAAGGTGTAATTTTATTGAAAAGTCTATTGATAAGATGTTGAGATCTACAGAATATTGAACCAACTTTATGTTATCGACAATGAGTTTTTTTAGTTTATGAAACTTGGTACATTGGATGAATCACTTTGTTCGTGTAATAGCTTATTTGTGAATTATTCATGTACTAAGTGTTTGTGTCTATCGAGATGCATATGTCCTCAACAAACTTATTACTTTCAAACCGAAAAAACCTAACCAAACCGACGATAACCAAATCGACGGTTATTTTTTTGATTTGGTTTGATTTGATTTTAGAAATTTAAAAACCGATTTAAATTGATTTGGTTTTGATTTTACCTAATAACCGATCCAAACCGAACCATGAACACCCCTAGTCACAACTCTTTGGAAAAGTCACAACATATTGAAAAAGTCACAACTCTTTGGAAAAGTCACAACTCACTGAAAAGTCACAACCCTTTGAAAAAAGTCACAACTTATCGGAAAAGTTACAACTCATCAACAAAGTGACCTTTCTTAGAAGTCACAACCCTTTGGAAAAGTTACAACCCTTTAAAAAAGTCACAACTCTTTGAAAAAGTTACAACTCATTGAAAAATCACAACCCTTTAAAAAAAGTGACAATTCATCGAAAAAGTCACAACCTAAGTTAGAGATATTATAGTAATTTAACATTCAAGTTAGGAGTTCATGCTTTTAAGGTAATATAGATATACTAATTTAGTATCAATTAAGCAATATTATCAGCCGTAGTGATATCAATACGGTATATACCATAAAACACATCATGTTTATTTAATACTATATATGGTATTTAATACATGGACAAAATGAGATCCATTAGGTATTGGTCGGTAGAATACCTATCGCATTTTTAATTTCACTAAAAGTTAACAAGTGTCTTATGATTTAATTTGATATATGAATATACATAAATACATTAAAGGATGAGACACTTTTTAATAGAATATTTTTCTATTGCTAAATTTGAATCTTAATAAATAAAAAATTTGTTGGCAGACGATTATTTGCAAATGGATAACTTATTGATAATTTTAGTTATCAAAAACATTATTATATCGTCCTTCCTTATCAGCCACAAAACAAAAAAGCAATTTTTTTAAAAAACTTCTTTTTGCAAACATATATTTTTTTTAATTTATAAAATAAGATACGTGTACCATCGATATTTTCTTGAATATTTCTTTATTCAAACAAATATCTATAAAAAAAAGAAAAGAAGAGACGTGTTCGAACTTTTTATTTCTAATATAAAAAATCGAAAATAACAATACATCTTATGGGTCATTTGAAAAGCGACATAAAATAAATAAAGATATTTTATGTTTTGGATATCTTTAGAATTTATTTGAGTGAACGTTTAATCATGTTTCATTGTGAAATTTTAAAAAAATATTTATTGTTTTTCAAATAAAAAATAATATTTAAAAACTGAAATTATATATGATCATGAGTACAAATTAAATTCGCTTTCAACTTTTTTAAAGTATTTTGAAATGAAAAGATGAAAACATAAGTTTGTTATTTTTCAAATTTTTGAAAATTTTGGAATTCGACTTCAAGTTGAATTCCTACCTTTCATGATTAAACGCATTTTTCAAAATAAAGGTAAAATTAATCCCAAAATATCTTTCAAAAATTATTATTTTTATCTCACGTACCAATCGATACCTTATTGTCCCCTTTCAAGTTTTTTCGTTTCTGAAAAGTTCCCTTCAATTTTTATTTTCCTATTGATAAGGTAACCTACAGCTCACACAACCCCAAAATTTCCAAAAAATTTTTTTGTTGAAACCTTCATATTCTCTCTAATCTCCTGAATTTTAAAAAAAAAATCCATTTCTTTTCAAAATCCTACAACCAATTCCAAATTTGAAAAAATCTTGAATAAAAGATTTGATTTTTTTCTAATTTTTGCCCTTAAAATTGTGATTTTTGATTGTTGATTCTTGATTTTTGATCATAGTATCCATATGGGGTTTGAAAAAGATAAAGCAAGTTCATCCTCTCATGTTTTACAAATCCCAAGAGAAGATACACCATTATTATCCAAGAATCATCAACATCTTTCTTCACCTTCAAAGACATTTGCTAATGTATTCATAGCCATAGTAGGAGCAGGGGTTCTTGGTCTTCCATATACATTCAAGAGAACAGGATGGGTAATGGGTGCTCTTATGTTATTTACAGTTGCACTTTTAACTTACCATTGTATGATGCTGCTTGTATATTCTAGAAGAAAGATTGAATCCCATCTCAAGATTTCACAAATTTCATCTTTTGGTGATTTGGGGTTTGCTGTTTGTGGACCTATTGGTAGGTTTGCTGTTGATGCTATGATTGTTCTGTCACAAGCTGGTTTTTGTATTAGTTACATGATTTTCATAGCAAATACTTTAGCATATTGTTTTAATTACTCCAAAACTAATCCAAATCCTAAAATCTTTGGGTTTCCACCTAAAGCTGTGTATATTTGGAGCTGTTTCCCTTTTCAGTTGGGGTTGAATTCAATTCCTACTCTTACCCTTTTAGCCCCTTTGAGTATTTTTGCTGATGTTGTTGAATTAGGAGCTATGGGGGTTGTGATGGTTAAAGATGTGATGATTTATGTAAAGAGTAGTCATGTTCTTGAAGCTTTTGGTGGATTTAGTGTGTTTTTCTATGGTCTTGGTGTAGCTGTTTATGCTTTTGAAGGTGTTGGAATGGTATTGCCTTTGGAAGCTGAGACAAAAGATAAGGCAAAATTTGGGAAAATCTTGGGTTTTTCAATGGCTTTGATATCTCTAATGTATGGTGCTTTTGGTGTATTGGGATATTTCGCTTTTGGTGAAGATACAAAGGATATAATTACGACGAATCTTGGACAAGGATTGCTTAGCAGCCTAGTTCAAATTGGTCTTTGCATAAACCTGTTCTTTACTTTCCCTCTGATGATGAATCCAGTTTATGAAGTAGTTGAAAGGAGGTTTTGTGAAGGGAGGTACTGTGTTTGGATAAGATGGATTATGGTTTTGGTAGTGACGTTTGTGGCGTTGTTTGTGCCAAATTTTGCTGATTTCTTGTCATTGGTTGGGAGTAGTGTGTGCATAATTCTTGGCTTTGTGTTGCCTGCTTTGTTTCATCTGATTGTGTTCAAAGATGAGCTAAGATGGTATAGTTTGGCTTGTGATGGTGCAATTATTGTAGTGGCTGCTGTTTTTTCAGTCTATGGAACCTACTCTTCATTGCTGGAGATATTTGTTGGAGCCAAGGAATAAATTGTTTGTCTTCCTTTTTAATGTACAAGTTCAAGAGAAAGTTAAGTGTGTTTGGGCGAGAGTATACTAAGATGGCTGACCCTCGGAAGTCCTTGTGTTGCATCCCTCAGTCTCTCTACTTTCACTAGGTAGGGGTAAGGTTTGCATACACCAAACCCCACCTGTGATATTACTATGGATATATTATTATTGTTGTTGTTTATCACGCATTATGGTTGTCCGTTTATTTTTCATCCTTCCTACCATTTGTAAATTTGCTTCCATGTAAGGCCATTGATAATAGGCTTGGTACAACTATGGAGGTTGTGTGTGGGAGATGATCATGTCTACTTAGTATTCATTGCAAATGGTCATAATTTGCTCAAATGGCCATTTGGTTCTTTTCTTAGTACTATTTATATAATAATACTATATTATGTTTGGATAGTAAGTATGGATATATCTGACCTCGACTTGCTTGAGTTTGATGCGTAATTGTTGTTATAGTGAAGTTGGTGCCGAATTTTGTTGATTTCCTCTCATTAGGGTTCTTTTGCAATAATGAAGTTGATTCTTGAACAATGAGAATTCATATAGCTGGCTCTTGACATGTTTCAGATTGAGACACAGTTATTATCGTTCTTATTCACTTTAAAATATGAATCGGTTTGTTGCTGCTATTATGTAAATAGAATGCTCTTTAGGTCTAACTTAATTCCAAAATTAGCCTGTCGAAAATTGTTCAAGATCATATAAAGAGATAGGAATTCAGAACATATACTTACTAGAATGCCAACATTGATGGTGTTTGCTACAATAACATGTCATGATTTACAGTTAAAATGACATGAGGTAACCACTTTTAATGGTACTATTTAAAATATAGCCACATTGACGACACAAAATTGAGTTACTCAGCCTTCTTCTGTTGTGCTTCTTCTTTACTCTTCCCTATAGCAAAGACCTAGTTCTTCAAAGTTCAATCATCCTTCCATCCCTGTAATTCATCAATTGCTTTGAAACAGAAGTTCTCGTCCTGGTCCGCACTGATATAATGAGCTCTCTCGATTACTCCTGTTTTAGGAAGTTGAACGTCTTATTCTTATGAATGACCTGTGTGAATATAATCCCCGAGCAAGAATGGGTATCTTTTAAATAACAACCCTAAAAGTGGCTATTCGTAGCCTTGATTTACACAAATATGATCTTTCAGTACCATAGTTTAACTTTTGACCCCGTTTAAACAAGTTTTGCAAAAATAGATTCGCGGTCACATACATCTTAACCACTTGCATTAGGGTCGTTTGCACTTTTAACCATCTCATTTGCCCTACTAGGCATAAGTTCGATTGCTATAGGACAAAAGTTACAGACCAAATCATTTGAAAGACGAACCGTGCAATTTTATGATTAGATTATAAGTTGCTCAGTGCATTGCTTCAAGTACACAAACTCTGAAGAGATTGAATTATTCATTAAAAAAAAACATCATGCTTACAATGGATTGATGGTGTATTTGTTTATAATCCTCTTACCAAAAAAAATAAAATAGTGCTACTTCTTTTGACATATCTACATCAGAAATAATGTTACACACTGAGATTAATGAAATGAAGAGATATAAATTAGTCTCCTTTGACAACAAATGCCACACTTCTAATGCTAATAATAATGACAATGACTCCAGACATCTCCTGCTAACAAAAGTATCTGGAAATGGAACTCCAGAAGCTAACAAAATCCTGTCAACACAATGGAAATCAAAATCAAAATCTCAGTCTCATCTGATCTCATCTGATCTGTAGAGCGAAAACTCGATGGTAAAGGAGAAGACAAGTCTATAGAACCTAGAACATGAAATAAGAACTACTTAATCGCGAGGGTGGATGAACCGTCTTTTATAGCAAGACACATTTGGTTGCCAAGAATAGATAGAGATAGAATCTCATGAGGCATGAAGTTGATCCACGAAGTAACATATTGTACATCTGTAATTGAGGCATTCAGGAGCCCGTCTAATCACACAAGTGGGGTCTAAGGGGTTTTAAGATGCTAGCAGCCTTACCCCTACCTTTATGGGGTAGAGAGGTTGTTTTCGATTGACCCTTGCCAACCCTCCTCCTTTACCCAGACTTGGGACCGACAATGTGAACGAGCTCACAAGGGAGGAATTAATCGAAGCATTCAGGAGCCACTTGCTGAAGCAATATAGGAAACATATTATGTGCAAAACAAATATGCAAGAAGTGAAATATCAAGATATACACGTTACTTGGGCTGGATGAGGCGATATATGTATAAAAAGAAGTAAGCAAGAAAAAACACGAAAGAGACTACCTCAGACTATAAGCCCCATCATGGTACCCGCCTCAGTTGAAACTAAAATACGAAGACTGTGATTGCATCAACTTATTGTTTAACGCAAGTGGATGCCTTAAAAGTTTGGCACTTCAATGTAGATGACCTATCAACTGGAAACATAGGCTCATTAATAGCAGTAACTTTGTTGATCTTCTCATCCGGTGACGATGAACTTTAAAAATTCATGTCCTTTTTGGGTTCACTTTATCCCTGAGACTGCAATTACTGAGGGGTAACGTTTTCTGCTTCATCCGCCCCTTCTTTTTGTCAACGTTACATGTATCATTTGGTGATTCCCCGAATTCCTCCTTTGAGTTCATTGGTTCTCCTTTGCCATTTTCCATCTTTCTGAGATCCGCCTTGTTGAATTTCGCTACGCTCAAGTCTACTCTAATTAGTTCTTTCTCCTGGTTAGGACCATTTGATGCCTTATTTCCAGCAATATCAATCCCATTGCTCGTGGAAGGTCGATTTGCTTCCCACGACGTACTTCCATTCTGAAGCTTAGCATTTTCGGAAGGAGAAGATCTTTTAAGCCTCTTATGTTTTTGATTTCTTGAGTCAGAGGTTGAGTTCTTCGAAATTCTTGGAGAGCTGTTTATTGTCCTACTTAACGTCCGAGCTAAATCTTCATCCGTTGTACAATTCTTGGTCCCTTTATACTTATTCTTCTTCGAGTACTTGTCTCTATCTGTAACCTCACCAGAAACAGTAGCAACCAACTCCATAGCACTCTTAGCAGCAGCCATGGCCTCTGATGCTTTCGCAGCTTTCTCTTCAGCAACAGCTCTTGCAGCTTTTGCAAGCTCAACAGCTTTTAGAGCTGCCACTCTTGAGGCCTCGACAATCTCCTCAATGGAACGATTACAATCATCCGAGTGAAACTTCAACAGGTTATTAAGACGCATATCGAACTCAAATTCTGTAACATCATCAGTAGAAGAGGATGGACTACATGGATTATCATCAAAATTCTGTTTTTTCAATCCTGCTAGAAGCCGTTTACGCGGAGGCAAAAGCACATCTGAATCCAACTGATCGATGTCACATGTATTTCCTTCCATCTTTTTCTTTACATCTACACAGAAGCTTATTGCTTCAACAATCCCTTAAACTACAAAGAACAGTAAAGTTCATACCTTTAGCATGAAGTATATGACAAATAGTCTCTTTAGACAAACTTAAAAAAAAATTGTGTTTTTTTCCCGCGAGAAGTGCTTTTCGGAAAAGTACTTTTGGAGAAAAACAATTCATGTTTAGCTAATCAATTTTGAAAAACACTTTTTACCAATATCAAAGAAGTAATTTGTGCTTGGTCAATGTTCCAAAAGTGCTTATATTTTCCCTAAAAATCTCACTTAACGCCTCCACTTTAAATAAACACTTTTGGCTTCACAAAAGATTCGTCAAACAGGCTATAGAACAACTCAATTTCACTTTTTTTTTGTTTTATAACCGTGGTGTTCAGGCTGCTTGCACGCACCACCACTAATTCCATATCTGTCACCTCACACCAGCAATAGCTATCATGTAACTCTCTCCACGACTCCACCAAAGCTAAAACATATGAGAAGAAATCAACTTATGTTTTCCTTTTTTTTTGTCTTTGCTAGGGTTGGATTTGAACGTAAGACCTCATGATTCTCAACTTAGTTCATTGACCGCGAATTTTACATTTCTGGTTTTTATTTCCAAAACCCACATTAGATTTTACAGAATCTTGCCCTAGGAACACATTAAACACAACCACTTACCAAATTGGATCAAAATCAAACAACACAAGTACAAATTCAATGAAACCCCATAAATAGGAAGAATAAAACAGAGAAAAAACAAGAATCATTCAAACTCAAGTCAGTATACCAACTTTCAAAATTCCAAGATTTAAAAACAGAAAATTTTACCAAAAATTTAGCATCTTGATTTAAAGGGACTATAAAAAAATCTAAATTATGCTTATAGCTCCTTAAATATGTGTGTGTTCATAGTTTTTTGAATATATAAAAAGTAGCCAAAATTTTAATGCAATGTGAGAATCATAGAAGGAGAAAAAAATACCTGATCTTGTCATCTCAGAGGATACAAAAAAGTTGAAATTAGGGTTTTCAGAGAAAAGGGAAGGGTTACATATATGAGGAAGATCATAATAAGGCTGAAAAAGGTTCAAATTTACTACTTCTTTTTTTTCATTTTTAAAGAAACACACCTAAACTATGGTGAAATTGTTATGTACTTATTTAAACGACATAATACATAAATGTTCTTTTAATTTTGGTTTCAACTAACATTTAGGCATAATACATAAATATGTCATTTAACTTGATCGCATTTCACATTTATGTGCTCCAACTTTGGGTGTGCACAAGTTGATACTTAAACTTGTATAACGTTGAACAAGTAGACACATGAGTCCTATGTGACATAATACACGTAGGACACAAATTATCATGTCGGATGCCATGTGGGACGTGTGTGTCTATTTCTTCAATTTTATACAAGTTTGGGCTCGTTTGGTGTGAGGGATAAGAAAGTGTTTACTTGTGCATACTCCAAGTTGGAGAGTATAAATGTGAAATGAAACTAAGTTAAATGTCATATTCATGTTATGTCTGACATTTATGTCTTCTAACTTTGAACGTGCACAAATAAATAGTTAAATTTGTATAAAGTTAAATAAGTAGATACACATCATATGATAACATAATACATGTAGAACCTAAGACCTAAAGTTAAATTTGTTTTGATATTGATTTTCAACTTGCACCTCCTTAAGACCTAACCATTAAAAAATTTGTATATATCTCACTTCAGACGTGCAAGTATCTAAAGTTAGAATTGATTAAACTAAACTTCATAGATAATATTTGAAGTAAAATACGAATGAAGTTTATAAAAAAAATGATTGAATTAGTTTTTGTTTTTCACTTTTTTTGTCATATAAAGAATTAACCAAATATTAATAACCAAATACTGGATAAACGTAATTCTAAACTTTATATAGAATTATAACAAAACCACCAACTCTTATTTGTAAAAAGATCATATTGCAACAAAAAATATTAAACTATTATTATATTTTTTTTGTTAACAATATCTCTTTTCAACTAATCCTCATATATATATTCTCCCTAACTTATGTGGACCACAAATTAGGTATATGATGATGATTTTATTTATGCTACAAACATTTTCTACTCCAATTAATTGAATAGATCACTTTTGAAAGAAATTTCCACATTTGATACATCTATTTAACCAACACTAAATCATTGTTGATTAAATTAGCACAAGGAAATAATATTGCAAACGATCTGCGTGAAATACACTCAAACTGACTTGTATTAAGTGATGTAAGACGTGTGTGTCTACTTGTTCAAGTTTATACAAGCTTAAGTTTCTGCTTATGTACACCCAAAGTTTGAGACATATATACCAGTTGAGGCCAAGTTAAAGGCACGTTTATGTCAAATCTGTCATGCTAATCAAACTTTTATCTTTTGCATATATGGTAGGCATAATACATAACGTGCCCTTTAACTTGCTTCATCTGACAATAATGTCCTTCAACTTTGGGTGTGCACAAGTAGACACTTAAATTTGTATAGAGTTGAAAAAGTAAACATACACATCTTACTTGACGTCCTATGTGGCAATAGCGTCTTACATGTATAACGCCACATATGACACATATATCTGTTTGTTAAACTTTATACATGTTTAAGTGTCTACTTGTCCACACCCAAAGTTAAAGGGCACAGATGACAGCTAAGACCAAGGTTAAATGACATATTTATGTGTTATGCCTATTTGGAATCATATTCATGCTTAAATATACTTATACAACTTCAAAAGTGAGAAGTGAATGGGAAAACAAGTTATAAACTATGATTGCATATCATTGATCATATATACAAGAAGAAGATATAACATATTTATGGTTGCATATCATTGATCATTTCATGAATAAGATCACCAACAATCTGGTATTCAACTTCTTTTCCTAGAGCATTAACATCTTCATCAACTAATCCTTCCCAACGCGTGCATTGCAAGTCTCGAGTTAGTATGGTTTTGAGGGATTTAGATGACATATCTGATGAAATTCGAGCAATTTCCCATACAAATTCTAATAACTTGTTTCCCCGCGGAGCTCGTGGAGTAGGACTAATAGTCCTTCTCATAGAAGTGCTTCCGAGTACACTTGGAAGCACTTCATTCAAGAAATCACACAATAACTTGTGATTCAACTTCTTGAATTGATGATCATTGCTTGATCCTTCATTGTAATCGTTTATCTTTTGCCTGTTGTAAGACTCTTCGACTTCTTCAAAGACTTGGTTGCTGATGGACTTTCCTAGAGGATCCCATTTCGATAGATATTTATCACATGAACCATCGTATAAACCAGAAGCAACAAGAAGATCTCTAACGAATGCTTCAGCTGGATTGTCAATCTCCATTATGATCTCCTCTTCAATAGGCTGCTCGTCGATCATTGTCTCCTCAGAGTCATAAGTTTCTAGCTGATTCAATTGCCTCCTTAGCTCTGTGTCATCAAAAGTTTCAAAATTAGCATTCACTTTGTTACAACTACTAGAACCAAATAGGCTTTGCATCATCTAGAACGACGACTTTTATCAGCTGTAGCAAAGAATGTGTTGTTCAACTTGGGTTTCCTTATTATTCCTTACTTCTAGTTTCATTATTTCTAGAGGAAGAAAGACGCTAATTGAACATAAGGAAAAAGAATCCATTCAGACGAATGTTACAATATCATACTCCCTCCATTTCAATTTGTTTGTTTTACGTTCCTTGTTAGTCTATTTAAAAAAGAATGTCTCTTTTGGTACATTCTACATATCTTTAGTTTAAGACCACAAGATTCAGAAGTCTTCTTTACTTTCTTAAACTCCGTATCAAGTCAAAACCAGACAAACAAATTGAACTGGATCGGAGGGAGTAGTTAAAGTTTCATGTTATGACAAGATTCGAACTCTAAAGTCCATATCACATCACATTGTAACCGCGCCTAAACTAAAAATGTACTAAAGTTAACATGAGTTTTTACTCGTACCGTTCAGATTAGAGCTGATCTCTTTGAAAACATGAGGTATCTCACTATCATCCAGTGGATTTACATCTGAAATTGATGATGATGATGGACTGAAGTAATCTGTTTGCCTCCAAAATTCTTCATTGCTTGTGCTACATACAGATGCAGGGCTTGGTGGCACCTCAGTAGAATTGTCCTAGGACCAAATAAGATACTAAAGTTATATATCAATAACATATCAACATAAAAACTAGTTCTGTTACAAAAGTGAACAACTATCGATAGTTGAGGTAGGAAAAGTGAACACGTGATAGTTCAGGTAGGAAACTCGCAAACACACATGATACTTCAGGTGTGTTTTTGACCATTATCTCAAAATTTTCAGTAGTCGAAAAGATAAAGGACAGTTGAATCTTCTTACTTGTCTCACATAAAATTTGGATGCAACAGTTTGTGTGCTCTGAAGATCTTTCACGTGCATTTGTTTGTTTCCATGTGATTCCTCCAAAGATTGAATTTTTCTACCAAAGAGCTTTCCTTTAAGTACAAAACTATACTTAAAGCTGGAAACTTTTTCCTTAAGATTGAATTTCTCTTTTCGCCATTTCTTAACGTTCACTGTGACCTCCTCGACAGCTTCGTGTTTTCTCCTAATATGAGCCCCCGTTAACATATCTTGATCCTCCAGGAGAAGTTTTCCAAATGATGATCGTGATACGGGAGCTGACAGAGATCTAACCAGGTTCCTGTGAAATAGTTTCTGGTCTAGCATAACATCATTACCTAGCTCCTGCCTGGAATATCTGCACTGCCTGTCTGATTCATCTTTCATATCGTCCCTGTAGCACACTTCATTCGAAGCATATCTAATTTCTTCAGCTCTGCTCTTTTCCTTTTTATGTGTTACTGATCTGGAGTTTACATGACCATGTTTGTCGATATCATGAGATGATTCTTCCCTCAGGGCATTCCTCAACCTTTCTGTCAAAATTCTTCTTGTATCTCTATTAGTGAATTCAGGTGAGCTAGCCTCGTCGCGTTGGATTTCACTTCTATAAGACTTCATTGATTCTGATCGGTGGTGAGTCGTTCCAACGTCCCTAGTAACACTCTCTCGCGCCTGTTTTGCAATACATTGAGCTATTATCTTTGCATCTGATGGCTTCTCAATGATTTTTCTGTAACTCTTCTCTTGCAATTCAAATTTTAGTCTTTCCTTAACCTCCTGAAGAAATTCTTCCATGCTACTCCCGTCTTCGGATATTCTAGGAGAATTTACCCATGATTCTTCATTTTTCCCCGTCCTGTCAGAAACAGGCCTTAAAATTACAATCTTTGCAGGAGCAGTACCTGACTTAACGTTCAATGCACGAATAGTCTTATTTCGTGCAGCTGCAAGAAAGTCATTTTTATCTTTCTGAACCTTCGAAATACCTCTTTCGTGTATATTTTCTGTTGCACCAAGTCCTTTAAGATCTATAGATCTCTCAGTAACCATCTTTCTCGTTGAGTTCGCGTAAAGAACCGTGTTGGTGCTAAGTTCAACAAACTTTGAGCATTCCTTGGACCTTGCTGCTTGGTATGCTTCAAACTCTTTCTTAAACTTTTGTAGTTCCTCTTCCTGTGGATGTTCTCGGGGTTTAAGTTCGTTGAACTTCAGGCTATTACTACTCCGTCTGTCAAAGGAATCGAAAACTGTTTGTCTCGAGGAAACCTCTCTCAACCTCTCCTCATCTACGGATAATGTATCCAGTCCCATCAGACGGGCCACAACGCTAGGCACATTCTGTCCTGTGTTTGGTCTTTTAGCTAATTCTTCACTGATCAGTTTCTTCATTGGAACCTCTTTCACATAACAGTTCTTCTTCTCTGGCCAGTCATTTGTCATGTGATAAGTACACTGAATTTAAGCAACTAGTGAGTTAAATCGCGAAAATGCAACCAAAATGAGAATCAAATGTATCAAATTTTCATTCAGATGGATTTCCCTCTCACGACGTATCAAAGAATTAACAAACTGTGTTGAAAAACAAGATCAGAAGTAACAACAGAACGAAGGAAACCAAATGATACGTAAAAGTTGACAGACAGGTCGAGTGTGAATCATTTTAAGTTCAAAATGACAGTGGAAATCACAACTCTGCAACACCTAATGCATCTAAAGTGAAACCTTTTTCAAAGTTGACAAAAGAGAAGAATCAAATGCTCAGCTCAAGAACACTAGAAGGAACGAAACCAAATGATATCGTAGGTAAAAGTGACAGACATGCCGAGTGTGATCATTTTACGTTCAAAAATGACAGTGAAAATTGCAACTCTACAGCATCTACTGCATCTAAAGTGAAACTTTCCGCGAAGTTGACAAAATGATGATTGAAGAGAAGAATCAAATGCTCAAGAAGTACCAAATGTTAATCTCACGAGTACGTTAGCAAAATAGAGGATTTTTCTTATCCTGGACTTGTAAAATGCATAAACTGTACAGAAGATATTAAGTTTCTCATTTCACTTTCAAGGCTCCATATAGTAAGATTTAACCTCACATCAACTAAGAGAAGACGATACAACCAGAATCGCGATAATTCCTGAATAACATAACAAATTATTACCAGGATATCGTCCCCTCCATCACAGAAGCTCTCTGCTGGCTTCTCTGATCTATTTCGAGGAGCTTCTAGGCCTGCAGAATAGACGAATGTATCATAATACTTCTAATATATCCCCTAGTGGCAGAACCAACATTTTCACTAAGAGGGCTCAAATTATGAAGAAGTTAACTCACAAAGAAGCCAACGGAATTCAACATCTACTATATATACATAAAAGATGATTTTAACCGTGTATAAACAGTGTAATTTTTTATCAAAGAAGGTTCGAATAAACCAGAGGCTGATGCAGCCTATTCCTATCAGTTCAGTTGAATCCAGTATTTTTCACACGAATCACGTATATATAGTGAAAAACTACTATCCAGTAATTTCCTTTAATAGTGCAATCATTCTTCAATAGTGTTGGTAAAGAATCATCAACACTCTTGTAACCTCTGTTGCTCGAACTTTCCAAAAATGTTGCCATACTCATGTCGGATCCTCCAAAAAAATTTATAGCTTTTGGAGGATCCGATACACACCTGACAACGATTCAAAGAGTCCAAGCAATGTATATAGACAAATCACTAAGCACTTTAAGTTTATGAAATTAGCTTAGCAGAAAAATGACATCTTTGAAATCTTTACTACTACAACATTGTCCTCCATCGACACAACTAGAGATCGAAAACACTTACCTCCATCTCTCTTATTCGAAAGAGACATCCTCATCGTCCCTCTTGCATCAACGTCAATAAGATCCGACAATCTTACCATAATGTTAAAATTGCAATAACTTTGGAGAGGCAACTCTGCATCAAACAATATACCTAATAAGCACGAACGAAGAATAGTGGTCCAGAATCCATAAACTAATAATCCTGGATCCGCCTCTGACTACCTACAACCATGATCACAAAACGAAGAACTTATTGTGATCCATAGCAAATTAATATATAGTCTCACACACTTATATTCTTGAGAATTCTCTTTACATTTCTAGAGAAAAAAGGTCATACATACACAAAAGTAAAAGGCAGCAAATAGTTTCAAACTTGTGAAGAAAAAGCAAACAAATCCAATTCAATGCCAACTACTTATATTCTTGAGAGTTCTCCACATTTCTAATATAAGTCATACAGAAAGATTAGTCAGTTGAACACTCTTCGTCAAAAAGTATATAATATATAAATACACTTTAGTGAAATTTTAATTTTGCCACTTACCTTATAAGTTACAACTCATGAAAATGGTGATGATAGCTTTATTGTGATTGTTATTAGAAAATTAAGCAGAAAGTTGAACCTTTATTTAGAAATGATGTAGAAGGATTGTATCACGTTCATGCAAATCCTAAAGCCATGAGATTTTAGTGACCTTAATAATGAAAGTTATAATAAATTTTATTCGTAGTATATTATTTGGCTATACTATTAATTTGGACCACCTTTGTATCCACACATCCCGGTTAGGGACGCAAGAGGTTCATTTTAGTTTTCTTCGCTGATAAATATAGGTTAATACTACTTTTGTCCACTTTTAATTGTTATGCTGTGCTTTTCAAAAGTCAATTTGACTAATTTTCAAAGTTAAATTAGATTACATTAATTTGATATTTTAAACAAAAAAATTAGATATTCAAAAGTATACGAAAAGGATTATAAATTGTAATTTTTTGCATATCAATATGATGAAAAAATACATCGTAAAATGTTGCTCAAAGTTCTTTGACTCTAAAAAAGGAAAATATGATAATTAAAAGTGGACGGAAGGAGTATTATTTTATGTATATATATATTAGAAGTTGAATTCCTTTTGTCTTTTCCGTCTCTTTAGTAGGAATTCTTTATAGTTTGAATCGCCTTGATAAAAATTATGATTCTAGCATTGCACCAAGTTTTACTCACTGGGACTCAACTAAATTCAAATTAATCACACAATATTGCATGGCTCATCTCTAGGGGCGACACCCTTGACGTGATTTTTTTTCCATTTCCAAGGACTTAAATCCGAAACCTCTTATTAAAAGTGGAGAGATCTCAACCATCTCATTACAATCCAAGTTGGTTCTCCACATCTATCAACTTACCATGCAACTTATTCCTATTTTGGACTCTTATAATTTGCTCTCTTTTCAATATAATATAAAGTGGCATGCAAAATTAAGGTTTGATGACTACGATCCACAAAGAGCATGGTACTATTTGTTATCCAAAAAGAGTTTAATTTAAAATTTAACCAAGTTTGACATATAACAAATTGCTCATGCTGTTATTGTTGTTGTTTCTTTCTTCTTTTTCAGCCCTTCAAGTCATCTTCTAACCATCAAGGTGAAGGATGTCAAGGCGGTCAAAGAAGGCTACAAGTATCCAACTATGATTAGAGGAACTCAATACAACAAAAGTTTTTTTTTAAAAAGGCAGTCAGTCTGACACACTAAACTTCCGCTATGCACGGAGTTCAAGGAAGGACTGGGTCAGTTTTCCACGATCAATATAATCAAACAGCACACTGGCATCTTTCAGTACACCATACTAACACAGAAAAGAAATTAAAGGGAGCTTCAGACAAGTTAGATTGTGACTAGTTAGAATTGGCCAGCAACGTATTATAAAAAAACATCGCTCCATTTTTTCTCTCTCGTCTTCAAAATTCCTCTCTCAGCAATTGTTCTGAGCATTCTACGCCACCACGTTGTTCAAAGTGGTCTTCAAAGTGTTGGAGATTTTAAGGGAACTTGTCTTCTTGAATAGTGCATCTCCGAAGAACAAAATAATGAAGGTAAGTTACTGGAAGATTTTACGATCAGTTTGTTTACCAGCAGGAGCATTTACAACATTAGCTGGAAGATTATGCTCTTCGACGTCTAAGGCTTTTGAAGCACATCTGGTAAGATGGAACATATTTGTTCTCTCATAGCATCCCTGTTATTTGCATCAAGTGTAAAAACTCTAGCTCCTGGATGATTCTTCATCCTCGCAACTGCAAAAATCCAAAACCATGTTGGTTTATTTTTTCTTTGACAAGTACAAGAATGTTGGTTTATAAGTCCAACACTCGAGTAAACAGTGAAAGTTCGGAGGTCAAAAGCAGGGATTAAAAGACAACAAAATAACAATATAGAAGATTTGTGAAAAATGACCAAGAAAACAGACATGATAAGTTGATTATGCAGAGTGGTCAGGATAGCTTACATAGGTACATAAAATAACAAACATAGATTTGGAGTTTTCATCATTTGCTTCCAGCTTTAACAAAGATAAATAGTAAAAGAAGTTCGATAAGCATTTTCTGCAAAATGTCACATTACTACTAAGCTGGGCAAACTCTTCACTTGTGTTGCCACACGCCCACAGCCATGTCGACACGACACTGAAACTAGTATGGGTGTGGGATACGTACAAGATCTGGTCAATCAACATTAGGTACTTCGACCACAAAGGCACAAACTACGGAAAATTTAGAGTCATGATTTGGCATTTTAAATTTCTCAAGACAAAAGCTACATATAAGTTCTCCACATAATGTCTCATAATATAGGCATATTTTTATAGCTCTATTTTTAAATATAGAGAGACCCCACTTGGATCCCTACCAACAACAACATACCCAGTAAAATCCCATGGGGTCTAGAGAGGGGAGAGTGTACCCAGACCTTTCCCCTACCCCTCTTGGAGGTAGAGAGATTGTTTCCAAATTTTAAAACTTAGATCATGAAGGATCCGACCTCTAGATCCGCACATGTATAGAATATCCGAACCGAGTCAGAGCAACTTAATACTTCGTATGTCCCAATTTATGTGACACTCTTTCCTTTTTAGTCGGTCCCAAAAAGAATGTCACTTTTTATAGTTAAAAACTACTTCACTTTAAAATTCTCACTTTACTCTTAATGTAATAATTTATAGCCACACAAATGGTCAAGGAGTGTTTTAGACCACATATTTCAAAAGTCTTCCTTTTTTTCTTAAACTTTGTGTCAAGTCAAGCAATACCACATAAATTGGAATGGAGGGAGTATTACTCTAAACCCTTGTATAAAATCTATATGGCCCATATAACATTCTACATTAGAAGATATGTCTCCGACAAATCCCTAGTACATAGATACTCGACTACCAATGTGACTACCAATGTGATTGATTTGGATTTGGATTTGGCAGGTAGGATTACCAGTGTGATCACAACAAAATTAAGGTCCAGACTTACACAAATGCAAAACATACAGATAGATGGGAGTTTGTCGAAAGTGATGAAGACATGTCACACTATTATCTCACTTTTTCAAAAAAAAGAATATAGATCAACTGGCAAGCTAATCTCAGCTCTAAGTAATCATTTGCAACAAATACAGAAATATAGGGAAATACCTCCAGGTATATCTCGGCCTACTTTTGTAATGGGAATAGAAGCCAAGAGTGGGATATTAGATTGAAGGACCTTTAGTACAGCTGGAAAGAATGAGGAATTGTAAAGCTCCATCTTCCCAATTTCATCGATGATGAAGAGATCGGTATCTTCCCTAACCTAACAAAATTATGAACCATCAAATGGAAATATACAATATATTATGGATCAGAAATTCTTTTATTTATGTGCTTAAGTAATGATGAGACAAATTGAATGTTTTATAATTTGCAATCACGATTAGTTATTCAAAAAAAGAGCCCTGAACAAAGTCAAAGTTACCGCTCCAAGTGAAGTACAACAATGTCAGGATATGAGTCACTAAAATCCTGCTGAAAGAACTCAACCAACCTGCAACTCTGGCAATGCCAACGACTCAAATGATGCAACATCTACCCTGTATCTTCCCACGGTGGGCCATCTAAGAGACTGTGCGCTGCATGGTTAAAAATGCTTCAGCAAAAATGAAAGCATAACACCAAAATCATGCAATTATTGATGGGAACATCGTCAGATAATTTAAACATATAGCTTGACTAAACTAAAAACAACCTAAATTCACAAGGCTATAGCTTTTGACAATTTTGTATCACTTCAGAGAAAATAACTCAACCATAATCACGTGTGCTGTATATTATGATCCAAAGAGGATCGTAAACTACTTCATGTGGTTGTTGACAAACGAAGCAGTTTTGACTCATGAAATTTTAAACAAAGAGGCTATCAGTTGGCCTCTAGATGTACTTTATGTGGAGAGCATGCAGAGACAACTAACCATCTTTTTTTGCACTGTACATGGACAGAACAGTTATGGAGAATGTTCATCTGTCTAAAGGGGATAAGATGGGTGAAACCAGGAGAATTAAAGGAGTTCTAAGCAGCTGGAATAGAGATGGCAATGCTTCAGATAAGGAGAAGAGATGGAAACTTGTCCCAGCATGCATTTGGTGGACAATTTGGAAAGAGAGAAACAACAGGAGTTTTGAGAATGTGCAGAGTAGCTTACAGAAGATCAAAATGAATTGCTTAGCTCTTTAATATTTTTGGTGTAAAGAAGATATATTAACTAGGACAGAAGACATCTTTGATGTGCTAGATTGTTTATAGGCAACAGTTCAGATTAAGATTGTCTTTCTCTGTGGGTTGTAACACTTTTGAAGGGGAGCTACACTTTTGTTGTAGTATACCTGTGGTCTGTGGATATATAGACTGAAGTTACCGGTTTCAAAAGAAAAGAGGATCTTGAGGAGGATGTTATCAGGAACTATCGACTTGAATAAAATTTCACATCTTTCACCAGAGAGAAATTGAACTGGTAAATAAACAACTAATTATTCAGTCTTCGACTCTTCTCATTTCTCCCACAACTAAAAACTGCAGATACAATAGTCAACAATAGAGGAAATAGGCTGAACACATCTCCATCACATTAGTACTCTCCATTCATAAAATTCACGTGGAATTATGCGATAACGGGCAAGAATTTCTTCTTCTTGCAGTATATGCAAATTGCAAATATCAAAGAGATATATTCTCAAAAAAATAATATCAAAAGTTGGATCTCTTTCACCAGCAGAAACAATAAGGAATACGTTGAGACATAATTAATGAGGATACCAATACCTTAGTTGCGCGGACTCTTCACTTTTGATGCCACACCCGTCTTGGATTCTCCAAAAATACACTACTTTTGGCAAATCCGACACGCACCCGTTGGCACTTTTGAAGAGTCCGAGCAACATAGACCAATACCATTTTCCCAGAGAAATGCATTTCCAGATAACTTGATGGGGGTTAACTTTCTAGAACAAGTACCAAAAGAAAATAGGGGGAACCACGTTTCCCATGCAAATAACATCTTCACAGGGTCAACGATCACGTGAACTAGAATTTCTAGGATTTTGTGATGTTGAAGATGGCTTTGGAGAATAGTGGATAAAGTTTGGTATATTGAAGGTGAGGTTCTCAGTCCTGTTGAGTAGCCCATGTGGTTTTTTGACAGCTGCAGAAGGTAGAGGCAGGGACTCAGTATCTCTCTTGTTGTTCATTTTGATAATGGACAGAGTGGTGGCGGAAGGTTCTTTGAAATTCTACACGGCAAGTGTTAAGAGTAATGATAAGTTGGCTTCCATCTCTTGTTCGCAGATGATACCCTGATATTTTGTAAATTTGTAATGTGGAGGCACTCTATTTATCCTACCTGAGAAAGGTCCTAATGTGGTTACAAGTAGTTTCAAGGCAGAAAAATCAACCTAAAGATGTGTGAGATTGTCCGAATGAGAGGAGTGGACAACATTAAGCAGTTCGCACTTGGCACATGTGTTCAACCACAGGATAAGAGCACTTCCAACACTTATCTACGGCTACCACTAGGAGCATCAAACAGGATCCCTATAGTCTAGAATATTGTGATTGAAGAATGGGACGAGGATTCCAAGTGGGAGACGATTCCAAGTGGGAGACAGAGAAGGAAACAACTTAGAGGTAACGCATCTGCAATATGCAGATGACACTCTAGTGTTTTGTGGAGCTACAAAGGACCAAATGCTGATTCTTAGAGTGATTTTCAACATTTTTGAAGCCGTTTCTGGTTTGCATATTAACTGGGGTAAGAGCTTCATTTACCCGGTTAACATAGTTCCAAACATTGAGGAGTTGGCAGTCAAGATAGGGGGGAAAGTGGGTGAACTCCCAACAACTTACTTGGGTATGCCTTTAGGAGCTCAGAGCAAATCAAAGGACATATGGAGTGGTGTGATAGAAAAAAGTGAAAAAAAGTTGGCAAGCTGGAAAAGTCAATACCTATCCTCAGGTGGCAGACTCACTTTGGTGAATAGTGTGTTGGATTCTCTCCCTTCATATATGATGTCAGTCTTCCCTGCCCCAGCTAGTGTGACTGAAAGATTAGATGCGATCAGGAGGAACTTTTTATGGAAGGGAAGTGAAGACAAGAAGAAATATCACCTAGTGAAATGGGAGGAGCTGATCCAAAGCAAGAGAAGTGGGGGTTTAAGTATCAAAGAACTGAACACACACAACAAGAGTTTGATGATGAAGTGGTTATGGAAGTCTGCATCTCCAGAAGAAGATTTATGGAAAGAGGTGATCAGATCAAAATATGGCATGCAGGATAGATGTATGACAGAGGAGGTGACAACTCCTTATAATTGTAGTGTATGGAGATCCATCAGGAACCTATGGCAACTAGTTTCTACAAGAACAAGTTGCAAGGTTGGTAATGGAGAGAAGGTGGCTTTCTGGAAGGATATATGGTGTGGGCAATGGCCTCTGATGCAGACTTGTCCTGAGCTATACAACTTAAGCCAAGCTCAGGATGCTACTGTGGCTGAATTATGGACAGGACAAGGGTGGAACCTTCATCTTAGAAGGAACCTAAATGATTGGGAGATGACCTTTGTAGCAGCTTTTCTGAATACAGTCCCTCAAAACCTTAATCTTACAGAAGAGAAAGACAGTCTGGTGTGGAAGGTGGACAGCAAAGGTATTTTTACTGTCAGGTCAGTTTACAAAGACTTGACAGGAACAAATACTCAGGAGATAGGATGGCCATGGAGAATGATCTGGAAGACCAAAGTGCCTCATAAGGTAAACTACTTTACATGGCTATTGGCAAAGGAAGCAGTCCTCACTCATGAAAACCTTAACAAGAGGAAAATCAACCTATGCTCTAGATGCTATCTATGCGAAGAACAAATAGAGACAGTCAACCATCTCTTTCTACATTGTGTATGGACAGACCGGCTGTGGCAAATGTTCATCCACAAGAGGAAGATCAGGTGGGTGAAACCTGGGAGGATCAAAGAGTGCTAAGAAGTTGGATCAGTGATGGTAATGCAGGAAAGGATGAGAGATGGAAGATGGCTCCTGCATGTATTTGGTGGACCATATGGAAAGAGAGAAATCAGAGATGTTTTGAAGGCAAAAAAAGTAACATACAGAAGATCAAGACAGATTGCTTAGGCTTTACTATTTTTGGTGTAAACAAGTAGTTATAGACAGCACAGAGAATGTTTTTAACGCAATTGACTGGCTGTAATTAGATGCATTAGGACGTTGTAAAGTGACAACTTTTGTGAAGGGGGACTACACTTGTTGTAGTATACCTGATGGATATATAGAAGTAAATTTACCATTCTCAAAAAAAAAGAATGGGACGAGACTAGAGGGGTAAGAAAAGGTATTTGACCAAAGTGGTTAAGAGAGTCTTGATCAAAGGTGTGTTTGGCACGAAGGAAAATATTTTCTTGGAAAACAAGTGGCTTTCTTACTTATTTTCTAGTGCTTGGTAAGTAAACAAAAAAAATTATATGTAATCTAGCAAAACACTATGGGTGGGATGGGGACATGGGGGAAGGGAGGGGTTGAGGGTGGCAGGGGTTGGAGTGGGGGTGGGATGGTCAAGGAGTGGGAGTTGGGGCATTGGGTAGATGGGGAGGAGATAATTAACTTGGATAGTCATTTATTTCCT
>JAJOOS010026475.1:0-25018 GCA_029582725.1 Solanum chiquidenum
AAGGACTAACATTGCAATTATTATTATTGCAATGTTAGTCCTTGGTGTTAGTCCTTCTATTAATGTACAATTTTTTTTGCACGTTGTACAACTAATTAATGCAGTCAAAAGTTAATGTACAAAATTGTATGCATATTGTACAAGTGTATTAATGCAGTGTTGGTCCTTTCCAACTCTCACTTCTAAATAAGAGTAATATATCTTATTATACAAATTACAATGTATAAATGGATTTATACAAAACTGAACAATTTGTATAAAATTGGATGTTTGTAGCGAATTATACAAATCAAAAGCTTTATAGCAAACATAAAATTTGTTATGGAGCGCAATTATACAAACTATAATTATAACATACAAATATAATTTTTATGTTTTTTATATGTGAAAGTTGCTCATAAATAATTTTAAAAAGTCCAGAAGGGCATGATTAATTTTGACAGCTAAAGTCAACTAGTCCTAATTAATTTTGTATAATAAGGATCCACTAGAAACTTTAATATTTTGTCGGTCAGCATGGTTATTAAAATACTTGAATTAAATGCAAGTATGTAGCTACCTGCAGGCTGCAACAATTAAACCATTTGTATTCTCTCAAGAATTGGTTTTTTCTTCTTTGATTTACACAAATAATGCAAACAATTTGGACATTGTTACTAAGACATGTTTGGATATCGTAGTGAAATTGTTTAACCTAAAATTCATTAGTTAAGTTAATCAGGTAAAATTGAGGTCACAAGCAACGTGAAAACACTTTTGAATTTGGCTCAAATTGTTAGTTTTGTCTCTGAACTATTAACGGTCTTAAAAATACTCCTCTATTTGACTAATTAAATTTAGATGCACCACAAATCTATCACATGACATAGCAAGTGGTTTCAAACTCATGTAGGAGCATAAAATTCTTAGTAAAAAGTCGAGAGGCGTATTGAAAACAATATAAACTTGACGAGAATCTAGATGTGTATTTCACTCGTGTTGCAAAAACAGGGGTGTATTTAAATTTAATTAATCAAATAAATGGGTGTTTGTAATGTTTTTATTACATTATTGCATTCTATTGATATGTAAATCTAAATTGAATTTTCCTTAAAAGTCATTGTATTTCGTTTAAATTCTCTTCACTTGTTTCTATTGTCGATTGTTCCTAACTTCGTTAATATTGTGAATAAATGCTCATTTCGTGATCATTACTTAATTCAAAAGTGTTATAAAATATTATAGTGTGGATGTCCGCTATATCAAGAAGTTTCTTTCGAATAAATTTTGTAGCTAAATAATAAAATTTGTTGCTAATCTTATTTAGCGATATATTTTCGTTTGCTAGCAAAATAGCGGACTAACGACGAAGTTCGTAGCTAATTTCAGTATTTTTTAGTAGTGATCTCACTAGTTATCTCCATTAATTACTTCTATGAAGATAACTTCCACCTTTATAACCATTATTCTTGTAACCTTACACCTCCATAATCTTATCCATTATCTTTATATTAATGTCATGTTTATGATTAATATTTTTGTATGTCTCTACGTAACGCTAAAAAAAAGCATAAAGGGTCATATTGGATGAACTTGATGATACTTGTTGGAAGAATAAGAAATGTCAGCTCTATTTCTATTGTTATTATCTTTAGTATTCTTGTTTTATTGTTTTTGTTTTATGGGGTTTTATTTCACTTATTACCTTTTCCTTCAATAAATTAGACAAGCTTTTCAATTAATTAAAATTAGTCAAACAAAGTTATTCGCTAGTAAATCACATATTTGTGGACATTTTTTGAATGCATAAAACCAAAAATATCTAAAAAAGTCATTTTCTCCTATTCAATATATAAGTGTGATTATAAGAGATCATTTTCGTATCCGGATACATGACAAAGAAAAGATCAAATTTAAATTACCATAACATACTGTTTATGTTTTTTTTTTTTTTTTTTTTTCTGGTACCAATGAGCTATATAAGAGTACATTTTTTCAGCAGAGTTCAATGTGTTTATCAGAACAAAAAAGGAAACACAAATTTCTTCAAGAACTAGGAGGTGCTTGCACCCATAGACCACCCTCTCACAGCAACCTTTACAGCAGCGACAACACTGCGATGCCTCATCTCTGGATTTAGCCCTTGTTTCTCCCGAGCCTCGTTAGTATCTTCTATCTGAATGCCAACGAAGTACGCAACCTATGCAACCAAATGGACAGAACAACAAGGGGTTAGCTCAAGTAGGACTAAATTTTTCAACAAGCAGCAGTAGGTAGAAGTAGCCTAAGTTGTGTTGTCCCAGAAAATGATAAACTATGCAGAAAATGTCTAATGTGACTTGTCACTGAGCTCCAACAACAGTAGGACTACTACGCCTCAATTGTAAGCTAGTTGAGGTCGGCTATGTGAATCCTCATTGTCCATGTCGCTTCATTCAGACCTATCTCAGTCCAATATTGAGAAGTGGATTGAGACCGAGCTTCGTTAGGTTAGTTTGTATTAATTGACTTTGTCCAACATAAACGCCAGCTTGATTCACTACCTACACAAAGCAGTTAACAATTGATTTCGCTCTCTACTTCCATTTCTTCCCTGTTAGCTTCGTCCAACGTCTCTGTCACTTGCAATCATCTACAGGAGACTGGATAGACATCATATAATCCTGTTTTCGCTAAGTTCTTGGAACATTATGGCTAGCACTAATCGCCACAAACTAATTAGAGAGCACATAACGAAAACCATACCAGCTTTCCTATTTCTTCTTTAGAGTATTACAGTGTGTGAGCATCACTAATAGTTAAATCTATGGACAAAAACTCAAATATTTTCGAGCATTGGTTCCTAATATAAAGCAAAGAAGAATTTTAGTCCATCCATTACTCTTGATGCCTGGAACCAACTCACATCTTGAATCTTGATTGAGGCATAATGGATGCAAAGGTAACTGATAAATTTCTAATTCGTAACCCCATATTTGTAAAACTGAAACAACTAACAGGCATGTCTAAGAAGATGTAGCAATGACATTAACCTAAAAGAACCTGTCAAGAAGTTGTTTACATTGAGAAAAATATGTGGATAACTGGATATGTTCTGTTAGTAGACTATATATTACCTTGATAGGTAGGTGTGGGAATCATGTAGAGTGTCATAATCTTGACAAAGGCAGCGGTGATGCCACTAATTTATGACACCAGTGAACCTACAATTGGCTTGGAACTCTAAACAAAATCAACTAATGAAACATAGCTTGTCTCGGCTCTTCGGCCAACTTACTCTTGGGACTACAGAGCTTGTTTATTCAAAACTCTACTAGAACTAGTTTAAATACAAACAGTTTTCTTCTTGTATGCTTCCTTTCATTTCAATGTGACACGAAAAAGAAAATAAGAAATTAATCAGTCTCACTTCTTTAGATGAACAAAAATCCTCTATAAGAGTGAACTCAAGAAGTTGATCCACAAGATACGGGAACAACAACAACAACAATAGCTACACATCATCCCCAAACGAGTTGGGTTCGGCTAAATGAATCCGCACTTCTTCATTAAGCTCATTTCAGTTACGCTCCGCAAGATACACAATTATTATTGTTGTTTTATTAAGTTCATGGCTAACACACCCATGTGGCGTTCATTCATGATACTACATTTGTAGTTACAAAATTATTAATTTATTAGTCCTCCCTCAAATGCAATTTAAGTAAAATAGAGAAGTTACATATTAAAAGATACCTCTTTTAAACATGTACCTACAACAACTATAACAACTACTAAGCCTCAATCTCAAACAAATTGGGGTCGCTTGTATGAATCCTCACTGACCATGTTCCCCTTTTAAATTCATCTTAGGCCAACATTATACAAAATAAAAATAAAGGATGGTAAATATGTACCTACAACAACATACCTAATGTAATCCCACAAATGGGGTATGGGGAGGATGAGATGTATGCAGACCTTACTCGTACCTTTGTAGGTAGTGGCGAATTTAAAGGCAAAAAGTAGGGCACCGGAACCCGTGGTCTCTTCGTAAAACTAGATATTTTATGTATATATTTTCTAAAATTTGTATAATATTATATTCTGGTACTTGTACTATAAGAAGTCAAACTGGTCCACATGGTTAAATGTTGAGCTTTTGACCTTGAGGACTAAGGATCAATTCTCACTTCATACATTTTCTTGGTGCACCCATGTTCGAAAAATCTTAGATTCACCTTTGTTTGTAGGGTAGAGAGACTGTTTTTGATAGACTCACGACTTAAAAGGGAAGATATTCATAGAAGGGACAAGAAGAAAAAATGACAACAAAATTTCAAGAAACAATGCAAAATGAAGCAATAGATAGTAGAAACACATAGAAGAATAAGAAACTACGTGATTACTAGATACTACTACTAATAAGTAGAAAGGATATGTGGCAAGCCCCTTGGCCTCTCCCACCTAACGGGCGACCATACTCGGCTACCTACTAACCTTTTACCCTAATCTTCAATCTCCATAGCTTTCTATCTAGGGTCCACAGTAGGATGACGATGTGTCACGTCTTACTACCCGTCTGGCCAACTCTTCTAACTGCTAGGTGCGGCATATTCACTGGCAAAGCGAACTCTCAATTCTAATCACCTCCCCCACCCCTCTACCCACCCCATTCATTTTTGGCCTACCTCAACCTCTCCTAACTCCTGCTCAAGCCAACCTTCCACACCTCCTAACTGGCGCATCCGTGCACCTCTTCACATGCCCAAACCATCTCAGTGTGTGCTTCCTCATTTTTTCCGTCATAGAGGCCAATCCCACCTTGCTCTATAACTTTGTTCCTAATCTTATTTCTCCTAGTATGCCCACACATTCATCTGGGCATCCTCAGCATTTTGGACATGGGCAGTCTTGACTGGCCAACACTCTATCCCATACAACAATGCTAGTAAATATGTACCTATTAGTTAAAAATATTACCTTTCCTGAAGCACTCCGGATCGGTGAGATGTGAAGAAAATTCCAAAATGAGATTCCATCTTTTCTGAAAGGAAACACGCAGCCACCAAGAGATTGAGCCTTAATAACATGGAAACAATTCTTATCTAAATGTTATGCAATGACCGGAACCAACCTGTAATTTAAGATATGTACAGTACACGGTTGTTCATTTTGGATGCATTGTTTTATCTGCAAAGTGAGAAAAAAAGGCAATAAGGACTGCAATCAGCTGCTCAACCACGTGTCTTCCCTTAGCACTTCCCCCACTTAAGAAAATCTCAATCTTACGAAGGGCACCAAATCTCTTATCCGAAGATGTAGCAATTAGCAATGCAACAAGCGAAATTAAGCAAATGAGAGCAGATCTGCAAAGAAAAAATTACCTGAAATTGTGTGCCTCTGTTTGTATCCTCCCCGCTTAAAAACCGACAATTACGACCCAATACTTCATGTCTCAAGTAGCCTATTGAAGAAAAGAATGGTTCCTGTTAGCAATATTAGTTAGAGTAAGCCCTCATGCTCTTTTTATGAACACAAGAAATAGACCCAAACCCATAAACAATGAGAACATCCCATGGAATGAACAAAAGTTTACACTAGTGTAAATTAGCTACAGCTTTAGCACCTGTTAATTTTAGGAAGGCATCACTTGCATAGACAATTGGCATGTCTGGTAAGTGCACGTCAGTTCTGCACGTTTCAGAAAGATATTCCAAGAGAAAGTGTTAAGTCCATCCAAGAACAGATCATATCGGTCATTAAAACAAGAAAATTAGGAATTCAAAAAAACTCACAATACAAAGCTTTGTTTTATTCTACCAAAAGATATATTTAAGGATGCACTGAGCAGACTCGTTCCCGATTGACAGCATCTCCTGTCACTGACCACTCTGCCATCCAACTCACTGTAGTTTGCCAACACGGACATTATGTTGTTGACAGCAACACTGGCTTTTGTCTTCTCTTGATCACTTGCTTCACAAGGTCCTTCAACATCTACTTCTGTGATACATAATCCTTATGAAAGGAATCCTATAAATTGAACCTAAAGTAACAAAACTAAGGAAACTCTACACTAGGATTTAAGAATGGAAATGAAACAGAGATAATCCAAATGCACAAAAATGGGAAATAAAGTCCTTGTGCCGTACAAGGTAGCTGGACAAACTTTTATATTTTATACATACTGACTAGGACTTCTAATCTGCACGTCGAAACTCCAACACAAAGTGATGGGAAAGGTGCAAAGCATAACCAAGTCCTAACTCAAGCAACTGATGAAAATGAGTCAAAACATGAATTTAAGCTTAAGAGAAAAAAAGGGCAGCCCCGTGTAGGGTCCTGGGAAGGGCAGCAACCCAAGAGGTGTGATGTAGACAGCCTAAACTAAATTCAAGCATTAGTGGTTGCTTCCATGGCTCTATGTATCACACGGAGACAACTTTACCATTGCTCCAAGGAGCAAAGGCGACCATTAAAAACAAATTAGAACCATATGCTAAAGACTACAATACTCAAATGATTGGAGATTAGTGCAACAAATTTCAAAATCATGTTCTAACGGTGACAGAGACGAAATCCCAAACATCTTAATGAGCATATTTACGATGAAAATGAAACGATAAGTCCACCACTATAAACAACAAAAATTGAGAGAACTTTCAAGAAGCATAATGAATAAACACATACCTGTATGGTCCAACCCTGAAACTGTATCAACCGATAATGCTCTATCCACTTCCATAATCGAATTCGAGCAAACCTCCCTCCTACAACACTTATAGACATACTCCCTACAATTACCTCCATCATAACATACTCCTCCATTTCTCCCAATTCCACCACCTAATGAATTTCTCCTCCTCAAAATAGGCACTTGAATTCCCAAAAAATGAACCACCCTCCCATCCTTCTCACTATAAACAGGACACATATTAAACAACATCCAAAAGGGTGTCCCATCCTTCCTATAATTCAACAAACTAACCTGTATACCCCTCTCCTCACGAATCGCCTCTCGAATCGCCATAACTGATCTTCTATTAGTCTTAGGCCCTTGAAATACCCTTCCATTCTTCCCTAAAACCTCATTCTTGGAATAACCAAATACTTTCAAGAAACCCCTTGATGCATAAACAATAGGGTGACCAGAAATAGAGGGATCAGTAATTGTAAAACTATCAGGAAATTCATCAAGAGCTTCTCTAACCCCATCTGAGTATTTAACGTTAAATGATTTTTCAATCAAACCCAGTTGTGATTCCATACTGATTCAACTTGTTTTGGCTCAAAGACTGTAACTTTATCAGCAAAGATTAACCCCAATCTCAATCCCATGTGTCAACTATAATTGGGAACTTCAGCTTCAACCCATACACAAAACAAGAACAAAGAAATCATCAATAAACAAGAAAGACCATACAAATAGCACATAGAATTTAATATACCACACATAAAAAAAGACAACCCCGTATAGTAAAGCTCACGCTATACACACGATCTAACACAATAATACCCTACATTTCTATAAAAGACTCATTAATCGTGACATACTAATCACATAACAATAATTTTATCAGTTACGATAAAAACAATATTTTAGTGTCATAAGAAAGAAGAGCTTACATGGAGGAAAATATCTAAGTTCTAAGGTATTGAATGAACAATAAGAATTGGGGGTATGTACATCAATCGTTTTTAGTGAATGAATTATTTATTTTATATGTAGGAATTTAATGTGATTGGAGAAAAAGAATAGTAAACAAAGTCTTGAATAGAAGATATTTTTATTAGAGTATATGGTTATTATGTGTGTATTTTCAATTGTGATTTGGAATATGAAAGGACTTACCTTTGGGACCTTAGTGGAATAGTTGTTCGAATTCACTGTTTATTTTTTTATTAATAAATATATATACATTATAGTATATTGTAATATACATACTATAAATTTAACAATAATATATGCTAGTTTAACTATTGTAAAAAGTAAGTATATATGCAAAAATGCAAAGACTTCTAAGTTCTAACTTCTAACCCTACCAATTAGCATCATTTATGGCAAATTTCTGTAAAGAAATATTATAAGTTATAGTAGTAATAATATTGGTCCCTATTCTTTTTTTTCAATTAATTATTTTTATTTTCACAAGAATGATGCTGAATTATTGTATGAGAGGACTAGGAGTGTGATAAACACGTACATATATAATTTATTTATTTATTTAATATACAAGCCACAAATTTAATAATAAATAATATAAATAAATAAATAATAAAAAAGTGGCATTAAGTTTTGATCATATTAAACGATCGTTATATAATATAAGACTTTGTGTTATTATATAATAGTGAATTTAGTGACAAGATAATTTTTTAGTAACAATGAAAACAAACAATATATTTAAACTAACAACAAACAGCATGACCATCGTACAATAGGTAACAACAATCCAGACAATGTTGACAAGGGGAAAAGATGGATCACATTATAGTAAATTATATTTTTAAAAATATGTTTCCACCCAATTATTAAATGTATAGCTGAATTCGAACTTTTTCAAAACTTCTAAAGGATCGTTTTCCATTATCAGAAAGATATTGTATTTCAAAAAGTAAAGATTATAAATGCAAAACATGGTCGAATACTATAATTATTAAAAATATTTTTATTTCCCACAATATTTGGTAATATTAATTTATTATGAGAACATAATTTATGTAAGGAATCCGTGTTACTTTAATATATCTTTTTTTTTTGTATTGCCACGCCAAAAATGAATTATTTTGTGAGATTGTAATGATTATAGGCTAATACGAATCTGTTTCTTAAGTCTTAATTCAAATAATGCTTTAATAATTGATTCCGAATTCTTTCTTATAAGATTTATATTTTTTAAATTATAATACAAAATTCATCTAAAATATAATGTGCACTCGTTCTTCAATAGTTTGTTCATCGTTATGAGTGTCACACTACTCGATACTTGTATTAGTCAGACATAAAAATTATAAAAAGTATATTTTAAAAAAAAAAAAAATTCAAAAGATAACTAAGTTGGGTGACTTGGTGATGACTGTTATAGATGTGACATGTTTGGATGGATAAGAATGTTAACAAAGAAATACTAGTATAATTTGGCAGCTAACCAAAATAGAATAATGTAATTTTTTGGCCAAAAATTTGTCAGTTTTATAGTTATATAGTTGTATCTAGGGGAAACTATAACTAGGACAAAGCCTATTCAACTGTCTTTCTTATTGATGTAAAAGGTAGTGTTGGGATTCGCTTCGGGGTAGGCTATGACAAAATGTTTTGAGATTCATGTGTGGAGCTTAGTTTTGTAAGACTTACGCCTTAAGCGTTTGATTGTACGTCCTAAACACGCTCAACTTTCAACGTTTGAGGTTTACCTAACAAATTTTACACAAATTATGTGTTTGAATTCTTTAGTTAATATGGTTGACCATCATAAGATTGAATTAATTAAGGGGCACTATTACTTTGACAAAGAGAACAACACCTTTTAAATGTGTCTTTTGTTTGTGTTACGGCAGAATTCATGAACCCGGTATTTTTGGCTTAAATGTTTGATCCATCGTTAGGTAACGATAAAAAATTCATTTTGAATAACGATTGATTTGGTGTGATCGCATCGTTACCTTAATTTTTTATTTTCATTTTGTCTTTACTTATTATTTAATAATCTTACTTTTATCTTTTATCCTAACTTATTTGTAGTAGTGCTACTACACACCCTACATTTTTGTAGGTTTGTTCTTTGAATTTGTTGATGTGCGACATTATATAAGGACGGAGAGCAATATGATTTATCATATTGGTAAATATTGTTTTTGAAAAATTAAAAATAACAAATACTTGAGTTAAGTTTCTATACATTATTGATCAATAGATTATTATTTTTTACATGAGTTAATGATCAAGAACATATTTGAATTGTCATTTTTTTGTAAGTTTAACACTTGTAGTTGTTTTCTTTTCCTATCTAACTTATCACCATTTATGTACTAAAATACACCTCAATCACCATTCATTCTCTTTTCCTACTTTAACTATCACCATTGTTTATTAAAAGTATCATCAATAGTTTTAAAAGTTTTATTCTTTGTCTGTTGATTGTTTTTCCATGAGTCGAGGGTCAACCGGTAACTGCCTCTCTACCTCTAAGGTAGGGGTAAAGGTTGACACACACTCTACTATCCCCAGAAACAAATTATACTGGATATATTGTTTGTTGTTAAAAATTTACCCGATTGAGATGATTGTAGTCTTCAAAAATAATTACTTCTAAGGATGAAATAGAAAAAAAATATTTAATATTATCTTAATCTTCTAAATGATAAATAATTTATGATATTATTTTTAAAAATCATCACAATAAATAATTTGAGACGAATGAAGTACGTCAATGAAAAAAAAGTGAAAATTTTATAAATGACATATATAAGACTAATAATTTCAAGTTATGACAGTATAATAAAACTTTCAAGTTATAACAATAAAAAATTTCAAGTTATAACAGTTTATTAAAAAAAAAAAAAAAATTTAAAAAGTAAAAAATGGAATTAGTTGTAGTAATTAATTTGAATACATTAATGATAATTCATAATTGCCATAAATTTAGGAGATTCAAACCAAAATAGAAATATTTGCTTTCATTTTTTTACTCTAATCAGTTAAAAGTATTTCAAAAGCCAGATTTTCTTCTTTTGTTCAAATTTTTCTCTCTCCTCGAATTTTTTTTTGTATTTCAAAAACCAGATTTTCTTCTTTTGTTTTACACTGTAAGATTCGTTTCTTCGAATATTTATACAGGTTAGATACCAACTTCATACATTTTTTAGTTTTTTAGTTTTTGTCTTAGATTATGAAGTAAAAAAAATAATCATATATGAATTGGATACCAATTTTATACAAATTGAATACCAATTCTATGGCACTCTTATTTCATGTAATCTAAATTGTTGTTCATTTGCTTTCCAATTAATATCCAAAACTAAAACTGTTTAATGTTGAACCCAATTGGTATGCAGTTTTTATATAATTGATATCCCAAAATTATAATAGACAATCTGCAATTCATATGTTAAGTTCAACAATGAATATGAATTATTTGGTACTATGTTTATGAGGTCTTTTTCAAACTAAAGTCCAATAAAAATGTTGATATCCAAATTGTGTATTGTTAGTATCCAACTTGAGAAAACAGTGCATATTATATATAGTTGTAAGAAAATAGTGACTATTATATATCATCCAAAACTTAAAACAGTAGGAAAAAACAAATATATATCATCCAAAACTTAAAAAAACTTCTAATACTTAAGAGTCTAAGCTCCAATCAACTATCTCAAATTAGATTTTTGTGGTCTTAGTGTAGGATAATTGCTGGTATTCGGAGCATGTTCTTTTGCTATGCGGGGTCCATCAAATTTGCTAGCAACAGCTTCAGTTACTTCACTCTCACTAATCGCACCATCATCATTCTTTGTTTTTTCGTACTGCCATATGATTGTGGCGTACCTTTGACGATGATACTTTGCATCGATATCAATGGAACCCATATTAAAAACTCTACTGCTGATGTATTCAACAAATAAACATGTGTACACACCACAATCACTGAAATAAAAATAAAAGAAAAATAATTTTAAGAAATAAAGAATTTTTATGATGAAATCACTAAAAGATAGAAATACATATTCTGAACTTGACTCTTGTTGAGGCACATTTGTCAGATGCATGACTTCAAGTATTAAGACAGTTTCATACAAATATTATTCTTGTTTCATACCACATTCATATACATATATTAGTTAGATGACAAACTTCATACAAATATTAAGACAATTTCATACCAATATTATTCTTGTTTTATACCACATTCATATACAAATATGAGAGATTTTGAATAATAACTTCCCTGCTAAAAGGTGTATCAACTTCATACCAAAATTAAATCAGTTTCATACCAATGTTAAAACATACTGCATACCACATTCCTAAATCAATATTAAGACATTTTCATACCAATATTATTCATGTTTCATTCCACATTCATAGACATAATGGTAGATTTTGAATGATAACTTTCCTGCTAAAAGGTATACCAAGTTCATACCAAAATTAAATAAGTTTCATACAAATGTTAAACATACTGCATACCACATTCATAAACCAATATTAAGTCAGATTCATACCAATCTTAAACATGCTTCATACCTTTTTTGATAAAAATAATAACCAAATTAATATCAATTCCATGATAGTAACTATACATATGTATGCTTATGTCACAACAATTTCATGTCAAACATTAAAACAAAATTCATGCCACAAATAATATGCATAAATAAACTGTTGTAACAAAAATTCTACTAAATTTAATAATTAAAAAATAAATTAAATAAAATATTTACCCTAACCATTTTTTTTGCCCTTTTTTGATATTGCGATTTCCGAAGCCTCCTTCATTGTTGCTCTTCTTTTGGAGGGTTTTGATGGCTGACCTGTTTCTACATTTGTTGATTTTTTTATTTTTTTGATATTTTCTCGCTTACAAAATCTGAGTCTGAATCAGAAGGGGGTTCCACCATTTTCCCCTTCCTCTTTTGTCCCTTCTGATTTGAAGGACTTTCAATTTTCTTTGCTTGAGTTTTCTTCTCCTTTTCTGTAATCTGCTTTTGCTTGAGTTTTCTTCTTCTTTCTTGTACTCTGCTTCTTATTTTGAGAAGTACTAACCTTTTTCGCTGGAGTTGCATTCTTGTTATGCGGTATCATTTGAGTCAATATGTTAAACGCCGGGGGCTCTATTCCAACCGTAGAACTCGTATCTACTAATCTGGGACTCTTTCTAGAAGTATGCTCTGATTTCTTCGACATGTTTTAACGAAAATCTTGAAAACTTGATTCTTAGTATTGTGAAATAGCCCTTTCTTTTTTATTGTAGACTGAATATTTTCTGATTTAGGAGGTGATATTGAGATGTAGAAATGATTTGAATGGAAGATGATTGATGAGGTGAAAGAGGAATGGGTAATTGTTACAACAGAATTTTTTTACTTTTTGAACGTGGGGGTGGGGGGTGGGTTACTGACTAGAAGAGGCGTGGTGACATTAGGAGTGTGGGTTTGACATGTAAAAGTAAAAAAGGAACAAAAATCAAGGTAAATTTTCTATAAATGTGTAAGAGATAATTATGGTAGATTATTTATTTATATCATTTAATAATAAATATAAAACCATAAAATACTATTTATTTAATAAAGTAAAATTTTAATTAATTTTTAAATAAAATGTGATATGTTATTACTCGTAATTAAACTGTTATAAGCAAAAATATTTTAAAAGTAGCTTTAAAACCCGTAATATTGTCTCTTGAATATATATGTGGGTGATTTTTCCAAAAAAAAAATATTGGACAAAATATGTCACCACACACATATTAGACTTGGGCCCAAGTTATGATAGAGCCCTTCTTTTAGTTTGTCACTACAATCTTACCCAAAACGACAAGAGCCCATTTTAATCTGTTATCTACAATCTGGCCCAATATTATAGTATGCGATATACACAAAGTTCAATAAATGGGTTTAGTGAGCAACATAAGAAGCAGCGGAAGACATTTTTATCTGAAGTTTGTCAAATCGACTACCAATTAAATAATTTGTAGAAATTAAATGTAGCTTAAATAACATGATAAGAATCGGTTACGAGGTAAAACTAACTCTTGGTTATTAGGGTTTTATGATTGTATCGCGTACAAAAATTACCCCAAAGCAAATTATAGTACAATAAATATGTATACTACGGTAAAAATAGTTGAATCATATTGTTATATAATGATATACATCATGTGAATTGTATACCATGTATATCATGTAGGTACTTGTTGATTAGTTTATAAATATTGCAGTATTTTAAAAATGATCATTTAAGAGTAATTATTTTTCATTAAGACATATGCCGTAAATGTACTTTGTTTATTTCGCTGTCCAATTAGTGAAGTTGGTCCTTTGTATGTTACATATTATTTTATACTAATATACTGTATTGTATCATGTTGTATAGTGATTATAATATTTTGATAGATTATATTATTCTTCATCGTTACGTAATGTCACACATCAACTATTTAAATAATAAATCTAAAAAAAAAAAGAGCATATTATAGGACAACTATAAAAAGATAAAATAAAATTACTCCTTAAACAATAAGTAAAGATAAAATATGAAGAAAATATTAAAGTAATAATGCAATAACATCAAATCAATTTGTATACAAAATAAAACTTTTCATTGTTATCTAATTATAGATTTAAAGGATGCGATACGATAAAATTTAAATAACAATGCAAGTGTTAAATTTGTGCTAAAACCACAAGAGATCACTTGTGGGTAAATCTAACATTTTAATAAAATTGTAACTCAAAACTGAAAGAAATGAGTTGTTTGAAAAAACCGAAGTTTTGACACAGATCCAAGCCTATCACACATAGCTCCGATTTATTCCGGTCCGACTCACCACCGATTCACCGCCGTGTTCCCGATCGGCAACCTCTCTTACTCTCTTCTCCGGTGACATCTCCGATCAGGTATTATTTCGATTTCATTTCATCCTCTTTCTCCATTACTGATCATATACCTCAAAATGACATACTCTTCATCTGGTAGATTCCTATCGCTTTACTATTCTCATTCTATAGTTTTTACTGTCTTCAAATTATTTACGAAAGATTGTCCTGTGTTTATTAGTTGAATGTTTTTTATTCTTCGAAATACGAATAGTACGGTTTTTTTTTCCTTCAAATTATTATATTTTGATGAGTTTGATTACTAGCATATGGCCATAATTGAGTAGAAAATGCAATGCTTTGAGCAGAGGTAGATCCAGCATTTGTGCATCCAATGCCTCGCTAGAACTATATTTTGTGTGCATAGAAAATTAACATACACATGTATATTTAGGTTTTTGCTGTCAGTTTCGAGGATTTGGATAGTGAAGTTAAGATTTTATTGTTGTAGGGAGTTACAGGGGAAATCATGAACTTCCTGATGCTGAGGTCTAATCAGACTGCAGCTTCTGAGCATTCACCTGCTCGTGAAGTTCAATCGGTGCCAACTCATGCTGCCAAACCAAGTACTACTTTAGAGGGCCTTATTGCTGAAGAACCTTATACGGAGAGTGAGAAACGTGACGGTGAGAGTGATGAATTTGAGGATGAAGATCTGGCGGACATAAATGAGAAAAACAACTCTCAATTTGCTGCCAACCACATTGATGTTAAAGAGGATGAAGGATGGATAACTATTCCAAAGGGTAAATTTTCTTTTTTTTCCTCCTTTGATCTGAAAGTGTATTTTTTTCATTTTTCCTTTCTGCCTTGTTCTTGATGTTTGGTATCTATATCTGTATGCTTATTACCGATAAGATGCGCTGCATCACATGTTTTGGGTAGTATTCATACACCATATGCATTAGTTGTCAGAATGGAAGAGGTACCTGAATTGGTTTCCTATGGAGTGGGGGGTTTGTTCAACATCTGCAGTAAATTTTTATTTCCTTAACTATGTGGACTCCTATTACTCTCTGCCTGGATGAGTTGCAAGTCTCTCTGGAGTCATTCGTCTATTAACTTAGAATTTTTATTGCCTAAAAATCTCCAGTACAGATTGGAATAGTAGATTTGTGCCTAATTTCATAATGTCCTTCTACCTCAAGTTGTGAGAAAGAATTTTGTTAGGAGTTTAGTCTACAATCCTGCTGTCTAAGTCTTTCTTACACACATCCTACTGGTTCAATATCTATTTTAGACTTTAGATTACCATAGTTATTATGGAAAGATTATCCATTCTTTGAAGGAGAAAAAGGGAAACTTGTAAAGATATTCCTATCTCGGTGGAAAATTGGTTAGTACAACTCTTATCTTCACGAAAGATTGGGAGCTTTTCTAAGAGGGAGGCAGATGGTCATCATTTATACCTGATGATGGCCTGCCTTTGGGATATTTGCCATTGGTTCCAATTAGTGAGTTACTCATAGAAGTCTGAATCTAGTGCTTGGAATGTTAGCATATTTCGCCCTCCTTGTCTAAATTGATGACTATCATTTATAATTTTATTGTGGATAGTTCTGATAAGAATGCAGGGTAGGGAACCTTCTTTTATTCTTAAGTCCCAACAATATCACATCTTATAGTTTTGGATCATACTTGCTGTAAGTATTCCTGAATTTTTTTACAGATCGAACTTTCTATAATAGGAAAGTCTGTTTATTCCTAGCTGTGGTTTGCATTTGGCAATGACATTTTAGCTTTGGATTAAAACATTGGTTGAGGATCTTAATTTTTAGTTTTTTTTTTATCTGTAATATTCAGTAAAAACGCTGAAAAGTTGCATCATGAAGAGTACTTCTGTTGTCTTCTATTTCACCTCTACTTTTTCTGTAAGCACTGATAATTTCAAACTTGAGTGTGCAGAAGGAAATCAAAGAGTCCTGAATTCATCTATATCATTTTTCGCATAATATCGTTATTCTCTTCATCTTCTGAATGCTAATATAGTTATGGAATATTTTGTTTAAGTCGGATGAAATCTTAGGTGTGTGCTTGATTTTTCTCACAGCTGCTTTTTTGCTTCAAAGATAGTGTTTGATGTTCAAAATGTTTGTCCAGCAATCCCGAACTCATATCTCAATGAACTAATTACCAAGTCTTGACATGCCTTTCCAGATAAACTTCCTGATAACTGGAGTGAGGCACCAGATGTATCTTCCATATGCTCACTGGACCGCTTCTTTGTTATACCTGGTAGCTACTATTGTTAATCTCTTTTTCTACATGTATCCTCCTCACCCCCTCCTTTTCTATCATCTTCCACCTCTTTTCAGGTTTTGTCATTTATTTCTTTCTAATTTTTTCATCAATTATAGGTGAACAGGTCCATATACTTGCATGTCTCTCAGCCTGTAAGCAGGATACAGAAATTATTACACCTTTTAAAGTTGCGGCCGTCATGAAACAAAATGGTAACACAGGGATTACTTCCGGGTCTGTTTCCCCTAGAGAAGCAGTGGATGATAGTAGTGTAAGTGAGAATGGCAATGCAAATATTAACCCCGAAAAGGAGGTTTCTACTGGTGAAAATCTGTTGAGATTGGAAGATTACAAAAGACAAACTGAATCACTAGTACAAAGGTTTAACAGTTCTCACTTTTTCGCTCGAATTGCGGAGTCAGATGAGCCTCTATGGTCGAAAAGAAAAGCTATGGAGGAAGTATCTGATATGATTGGAGCAGATGGCTCAGAAACAGTGAAGACACTTAAAAAGAAGCCGTCTTTGAGTGCTTCCACTGATAAGGGAAACTTTGATGCTAGAACCTCTGGTGGAGTGGCAAGAAATGCTGTCAAGTGTTGTGCCCTTTCAAATGGAGATATAGTGGTATGTTCCGCAAAAATTGTAGTGTCTGCAGTTACACCCAATCTCTTGTGAAATATATACAGACCAACGTACATGCCATCACCTTTTACTCAAATTGTACAAAGGCATTCCATTTCTTTCATAGTGTTGACTTTGGTATCTGCTGTTGTGTTTCTGTTTTTTTATTGAACTTATGCCTGCATGAACCTGTTTCCCGTTACTTTAGCATATAGTTAGCAGATCCAAAAGAAACATAGTTTCTTTATTGTGTGAAATGTCCACTGTGACAGAGGATTGATGCGGTTGAAAGAAACCACATTCAGCTCGAGTTTTCAAATGTGGCAAAAATTTGTTGTTGTCCTGTCAAACCAATAGCTTAGATGTGGAGATGGTGGTCAGAGGTCATACATAAGCTTCTCCGCAGGGAAGGAGGTTGTTTGGAAAGAGGGGTTCTTGGAGGAGTAATACTGGATTTAGAGTGTTTTTCTTGAGAAATCTGTATCAGGGTCCAGGAGAAGGTTGTTGTGGTGCTGAATGGTATGGCTAGCAAAATTTGGGTTTCTCTCCAGGTTATAATGGGTTCCTTAGTGTTATTTCTAGAAGTATGATCTCACTGTTTAATGTAGTGCAGGGTGACTAGTGGATTCTACAGATGTCTTCCCGTTTTATTTTCTCCCTATTCGATCTCTATAACTTCTTTTGAAGGCAATCATAAACACGGATGTTAGACAAGTATTGTTTTAGTGGTGGGAACATTTAAATCAGAGTAAGGTAGGGGTAAGGCTGCATACACACTACCTTCCACAGAACCCACTTGTGGGACTACACTGGGTATGTTGTTGTTGAACATTTAAATTAGAGATGAAAAATAGTACCTCTTTTCCTGCCCTTTCTGATGCTTATAGACTTTTAATTGTATTACTTATTAGTTGTCTTTTTAGTTTTTCCTGGAGAACAACTGATGTAGATACAATTTTCTTGTCTGGAAGGATGCAGGTACTTTTACAAGTAAATGTCGGCATTGAGTTTGTGAGAGATCCTGTGCTTGAAATTCTTCAATTTGAGAAGTATCAAGAGAGAAGTTTGTCGTCTTTGAATGAGGAGAATTTGACTTTTGCAAAACAGGATCCCTGTGGTGAACTGTTGAAATGGCTACTTCCTATAGATAATTTTATTCCTCCTTCCGCACGACCTTTATCCCCGCCTCAATTAAGTTCCAGTGCGAGCATTCGTAGCACATCCACAAAGCCCATCGTATCTGGATCTTCTGGATCTTCTGGATCACAACTCTTTTCTTTTGGTAACTTTAGAAGTTACTCCATGTCTTCACTTCCACCAAATAGTGCACCACCTCCATCTGTTACAACCTCCACCACTGGACCAAGTTTTAATCCAGAAGATTGGGAACGGTTTTCATTTCAAAGGTCGGTGAAGAGTGAAAAGACCGGGAGTGAAGGACTTTTATCTTTTAGAGGTGTATCTCTTGAGCCAGAAAGATTTTCGGTTCGTTGTGGTTTAGAAGGTATTTTCATCCCTGGAAGAAGATGGAGGAGGAAAATTGAAATAATTCAACCAGTAGAAATTACTTCTTTTGCTGCTGACTGCAATACAGATGATCTCCTTTGTGTCCACATCAAGGTGGGTTTTATTCATTAGCCTGAGTAACTAGCTAAATTGGATATATGTATGTTGCTAGGAATTTAATGTACCTTATGGCTTGGGTTTGTCGAGTCGATTAACATGAAATCAGCATTCTTTTGCAGAATGTCTGTCCAACACATGCACCTGATATTGTTGTCTACATAGATGCCGTAACAATCATTTTTGAAGAAGCTTCAAAAAGTGGGCCTCCTTTATCATTACCAATTGCATGTATTGAAGCTGGTGAAGACTATAGTTTGCCAAATTTGTCCCTCAGGTTTAATTCGGTTTAACTTCTTATCTTTATTTAATAAATGGTTTATCTTCTTTATCTAATCATTATGAATAGTGCTAGTGTATTGACTCACAACAGACATCATTTTTGGGGCCTGGTGTATGTAAATCTGTATTTAATGATTGAAGTTTCGCTAATCTGCATTTGTTTCAGAGGTTGTTCTTTTAACCAAGAGAATGGAACATTTATTGGCCATCAGCAGAAACAGAAGCATTCCTTCCATTGAGGAAGGTCTTATTAATAAGATATCTTCATAGAGTTTACTTGCTGTTATTGCAGCAAGTATCAGTGATCAAGCTGAATATTTTTGAGATTCTGAGGAAATTCTGAATATCTTTCTACTTTTTTCCAAGTATGTTCAAAGGAAGGGCTACCAATCACCAGTTAGGTGTTCCTAAATTAATAGCGTGTTTGACCAAGCTTCTTGGAGGCTAAGAACACTTCTTCTGAGATTTGAGGTGCTTGCCAACGAAAAAAGTGCTTTTTCTTTGCCAACAAGAAGTGCTTTTGAGCAACAACTTAACCAACCTTTTTGTTGTTGGGATAGTTTTGTTTATTGTTGGGAAGAAGCTACAAAATTTCAGCTTTTCCCAATAAGCTAAAGTAGAAAAAACCAAAGGTATGGCATAGTTGTCTATGAAGTGGGTTGATAACCATGAGGTGTCAGGTTCAAATCTCAACAAAGACAAATACACTAAGTGATTTCTTCCCCAGCCTTAGTGGACAGAGCTACCTGTTGTCAATGAGAGATAGAAGGTATCCCTTGGAATAAGTCGAGGTGAGCGAAAGTTGGCCCGGACACTACGGTTGTAAAACAAAAAAAAGAAGAAGAAAGAAACTAAAGTAATTATTTCAAGGAAAAAATATACAACAACTACGCCTCAGTCCCAAACAAGTTGGTTGGCTATATGAATCTGCATATCTTCATTTAAGCTCGAATCATACTAAATAGAATAAAAGTGAAAAAAGTTTACAACTCTTATTATTATTAGAAGTTCTCTAGTAAATCTAATACCTATCCTCAACTAGTAGCTATCACCTATATGGATCTTTTTCTTCCCTCGTGCACTATCTTTAGCTAAGTTGGCATTGATACCAAGCATTTATAGGTCTTTGGACACAACTTTCTTGCATTTATACCTCATCCCCTTTTAACACCTTCACTTACCATAGTTTTACACCTTCTGACTAGTGCATCTTTAGGTCGACGCAATATACCCATACATCTCAAGCGACCTTCTTGCATTTTATCCTTAATGTGTGCTACTTGCACCTTCTAGCAGATGTCGTCATTTCTAGTCTTATCTTATCTGGCATGACTACATATCCATCTTAGCATCCGCTTTTCTACAACACTCATCTTGTGGATATTTTGTATTTTAGCAGCCCAACATTCCATTCACTACCATATAACATTGCTTGTCTTATAGCTATTCTGTAGAACTTGCCTTTCACTTTGGTCGGCTCTATATTATGAGGATTCATCATGAATTGGATTGGTTGACTGTCAGCCTACCACAACCCTCTTCCTTTCTCGGGCTTGGTACCAACAATGTAAGCAAGTTCACACAGGGGAAGATTTTCAAGGAAAAATATCCTTATAAATTTGTTTTTACCAAACCATCCCTCATTAATTTAACACATCTATCTTCCAAAAATATACAGAAGCTTTTCTCCTTTTTTGGTTTCTTCCTTGTCCTTTTTCCCCCTTATCTCTCTTCTCCTCCTCTTCCTCTTTGGAATAGTCTATCAACTATAAATATGAGTCATTTCTCTCTTTATTAATTAAATTGAATAAATATAAATTAATTTAGGTCTTTCATAATAAATAATTAAAATAATTTCTCTGTTCAAGTAAATCCTAATTGTAAAATGAACCTTGCTACTTTTTTTCTGATACTTAAAAACACTTTAAAAAGATTGGCTAAACACAAAATTCTTATCAAATACCGGGGAAAAAAATACTTCTCAGACGAAATGGTTAAACACAAACAACTTTTTCCAAAAGTAGTTCTTTGAAAGCTATTTTGACAGAAGTGCTAAAAATAAGCAGTTTTTGGCAGTTTGGCCATACAGGCTTAAGGCTATTATTTTTATTGCTAGCTTCAAAAGTCAAAACCAGTGTCGGCCTAACTTTTTGTTGTAATTGTTATAATTGCTGGATTGCAAGTGCGAAGAAATTAACTGCAATATGCCCTTTGCAGGAGAGGTGAAGAACATTCTTTCATTCTCAGACCAGTCAATCCCATCTTGAAGAGCTCCAACGGTCATAGTGGAAAAACGTTTCGATCTTCACGAGTACATTCTAGAAGTGCATCATCAACATTGCACCATCTTCCCAATATTGAGGAAAGAAATATTGGGTCACCTACTGATAAATATGCAGTTCTGGTATCATGTCGATGCAATTACACAGGTAGGTACTGTTTAAAAAGGAATTCCTTCTAGGTACATGTATCTGAAAACTATTTATGGGGTCTTACACTTTTTAAGTTCTTGGATCTTCTGTGGATACTTGTAGAATCAAAGTTGTTCTTCAAGCAGCCAACAAGCTGGAGACCACGAATTTCTAGGGACCTTATGATCTCTGTTGCTTCTGAAATGACAAAACAAGCCCTTGGATCTTTTGAAGGAGGTGCTCAGCTTCCAGTACAGGTTGTACATGATATGAGAATAATTTTAACTTATCAAGGTGAAGGTTTAAACATCTTGAATGCTTATCTTATGTTCAATTTGTCAGGTCTTAACTCTTCAGGCATCAAACCTGACTTCACAAGATCTGACAATGACAGTGCTTGCTCCTGCTTCCTTTACTTCCCCACCTTCTGTGGTGTCATTGAGTACTTCACCGACATCACCAATGAGTCCCTTCATTGGCTCTTCTGATTTTATGGAGAGAGTGAGTATTGATAAGCAAATTAGTGCTGCTCGGAGCAATAACTTGGTATCAGTAAATCAAGTACCGGAAGGGAAAAAAATTTCCCAATCAGTTTCATTTAGTGAGAGAGCCACTCCCATACCTGATGTGCTTCCAAGTGGCGATTCAGGTTGTACACATCTATGGTTGCAGAGCAGAGTTCCCTTGGGGTAATCATTTATTTGTAAATTATCTTTATTTCGCATTTCGGGTTTAGTCTTACACCCCTTTGTGGTGGTTTCAGATGTGTGCCTGCTCAATCTACAGCAACCATCAAACTTGAAGTACTTCCCCTGACGGATGGTATAATCACACTTGATTCTTTACAGATTGATGTAAAGGAGAAAGGTATTAGCTGAGTTCTAATTGTTAAACTTGTTTCCTGCCACTTTCGTTATTTAAATATCCACATTGAGATGGCAGCAATGATTTGACATCAACCCCTGGCTTGGTTCCTTAAGCATATTTCACTTTAATATCAGAAATACCAGAAAGTTTGATAAATATCATATTTTCCTTGGTTCCTTTCCCACTCTTGAATTATTACTCAAAAATTAGTGCAAGGTACGTGCCTTGACAATTGTGTCGGGTTTATTCGGATTGAAAGAACAGAGATGAGATCAGTTAAGAGGAAAATAAAGTAGGGACAGAAAGGAGAAGAGGATTGGATGACATGTCAGTAAAATACTCTTACTATGTGTATCAAAATAGAAAAAGACCCTACTTGGTTGGATGAAAATTAGAACTTATCGAGCTACGGTTTTACCCCAATTTCTGGTGGGAAAAAATTAAAACTTCTGTGGCTTCGGTAATTATCTCAATCCGTCTCTTTCATTCTTCTTCTGTTTACACCCATTTTGTTGGGTAGACTGCAAAAAGCAGAGTAAGCTCTTGATATAATTAGATTCGATGCAGTTTGTGTTATCTTTTATGAACTACGGTGCATTTACGAACTAATTGAGTAATTTATGAGCAGAGTATGAGTGAACCTTTCCTATGGTGCATGTGTTGTCTATAGTTTTTCAAAACTTCTGCAAAAATGTCCTTTTGTATATGTGTGCTACTATCTGTTTCGAGTCCAGAACAAGTTAAAAGTCAATGTAAGAGGATGAATTAACTTGAGACAAATATTCTGCATTGGCAGGTGTGACATATGTTCCTGAGCATTCTCTGAAGATTAATGCAACTTCAAGCATTTCCACTGGGATTATCTGAGGTGACTATTTACAGTTTTCAGACGTCGTAAGTGGACAGAAAGATACTCAATAGTGCTAGTGTCATACGTAGATGATATCGCGGATTTGATGTAAATTGAGGAGTCCATTTGGTGTGTGATGATTTTGTGTAGATTTATAAAATGCTAGCCTTTAGAATTGACAAACTAAAGGAGAGATTGGATTATGTGAAAAGGGATTGTGACTGTACCTTATTGTAGATGATGTTATGCTCAATTTGAAGTACCCACCAGGGGGGGAAAGTGAAAAGCAAATGGAAGACTATTATGTTTGTGTATAATTATTTTGTTTTAGGTCCCTTTTCCAATAAACTTATTGATTGACTGCTCTACCCTTGATCAAAGGTCTCGAGTTCGAGTCCTGTTGGAAGCTCCACTCCTGAATGGATCATGCAGTGTTTGATTCGGATTTAGTCAGGGCTCCGGACACCGTTTGGGAAATCATTTTTTTTTATCTCTGGATTTAGGTTCAGATATTTACCAAACTCTTAACAGTTAAATTATATCAGGACTATGAAAAAAACACTTAACAAGAAGTCACATGGGGAAATGGAAGTATAAATTTTGTAATTTATGTTTTTTTATTGGCAATTTCAAGAGTTTAATGCAATTTTTTGAGGTGTAATTTTAAAACTTATTTCTACTTAATTATGTAGTGATTGGATAATATTTTCCCCCCATTTTTAAAACTTACATCTACAAAATAGTAGATTCAAGTTAATGGATTCCATCTCATATAATCACAAACAAATTACCACTTAACAGACCAAGTTCTTTAAGTACAATATTATACTAGAATTTAGCATGTTAATTAATTTAGAGGTATATTTTCTTAGTACATATTTAGCAATAATCAATTGCACCTTTAATAGAAATTAAATTAAAATACCTATTGTCTTGTTTTACCAAACTACAAAGAAAATTTCAAAGTTACACATTAATTATATCACATACGTATAAGGAATTATTATAATTAAAAAATAGATAGAAAAGGATTAACACCATCCTTGAATTTTCATTCAAAATTCTATGTATATAGTTCTTTCCATATGATCCACGTCACCACCCCAACAACAATAATATACTCAGTATAGTCCCACAAAATGAGATTTTAGGAGGGTAGAGTGTATACAGATTTTATCCATTCCTCAGAGGTAGAGAAGTTGTTTCCGATAGATTCTTGACTCAATAAAAAAACAGTCAAGAAAAAGAAATAATGAAAATACAAGAAACAACACAGAACAATACTACAACAAAATAATACGATAGTCAGTGGCGGATCCAGGATTTAGAGTCCGGGGGTGCCAAATAAACTTATCGATTAAATTAGTTTTATATTTGATTAAATTATTCGTCTTTTCGATATATATCATAAATCAATCAATAAAATACAAATAATAAGATATTACAAATCCACACTCCACACTAAAAGCATGAAGTTAACAAATTTAAAACTTTCAATAATATTACTATTTACTAATATTATAAATATTCAACATTCATTTACAATTGTCCTCGACGAGTTTTCAT
>JAJOOS010026476.1:0-21692 GCA_029582725.1 Solanum chiquidenum
CACTTTTAATTTTTAATATAAATCAATACGAATAAAAAAACTCATCTTCAAAAAGACTCGACTGACTTTGTTAATAACACTACTAAAAAAAGACTCTTGTTCATTGCTAATAACACTACTAAACAATGTCAAAACTCGACTGACTTTGTTAGGTTGTCGGTGATTTTAAAGAAAGAAAACCAACACAATTTTGTCGGTTATTTTTCACACAAAAATACATAACACTCTTAAAAAAAATTATTTTTTAAAAAGAATTATTTTTTGTTAATTTTAAATTTTTTAACTAAAATTAACTGACACATGTCGATTTAAAATAAGAAGTTGCAATTGAAGAATATATATAAAAATAAATAAAACATAAAAATAGTATTTCGTGTTAAAATGGTACATAAAAAATGGAGTTTAAGGGTTAAAATGGAATAAGGCTAAGATAAAGTGCCAAAATGAAAAATGTGGACAAGTTAGAGGGGCTGTATATGTGTTTGGCCTAAATTTAAACACAACTTCATTCTTTAAAAATCGATTGGAAAAATATAAAAAATATTTTTAAAAATGTGTTAGAAAAAAAAACATAGACGAATATTCAAGGTCCAGTCAACATTAAGATGTGTTTCTCAAACTAATGAGTGATAGTTTAAATGTGTTTCTCGCACTCCCAATAGTTTACGGTATGAAATAAAAAAATAGATATTTTAAAATGTGTTTTTGACACTTAGTAGGCGTTTGGCCATGTGATACCATATCATGATATGCTATCGTGAGATGGAATCAGCGTTTGGGCATGCAATTTTACGTTGATTCCATCTCATGATTTCATATTCTCCAAAAATCATTATATGGAATTATATGGAAATTCCATATCATGATTTGAGATTTTTTAAACACAAAAACTGATCCACAAGTTTATATTTTGTTAAAATAACCCCAAGGACTTTTGAAGCTTGGAAAAATAGATTCAAAATACTGAAACAAGACATAAACCATTATGATATTGACACACAAGTGAAAATTGTTATAGCTTGTGCAGTGTAACATAATTATTTGTGAGGATTGATGAAATATTTATGGTCCATGAGCATGAAAATATAGTTGCGGATGATATTGACCAACAATTGGCTCAAAGTAACAATGTTGTTCGTCTTCTCGGTCACATGATCGAGAAATGCAAGTTCAACGTGAGGAGATTGTCCATATTGTGTGGGAGGATTATATTAAAGACTAGTTCACTACAATTTATGTTCAATTTTTTTATTGAATTAAAGTTTGATGAAACAATTGCTTAAGTGGGGAACAAATAGTTTTGTAATAATTTATTATGCCATTTTATAAATTTTTATTTATTTGGTAAGATTGAATAAATAATTGGGCTTATTTTAATAGTTTTACAACTTATGTGATTCTTATGTTTATGAGAAAATATACAACAAAAAAAATTCATATCGCATGTCCAAACAAAACTTCAATTTCATATCATGATTCCATATTATGATACCATATCATAATTCCATATCGCATGGCCAAACGGGCCTAGTTAAAAGAAAATGTGTCGGCAAAAAAAAGGCCATGTGGATGGAAATTGTGAGTTAGACGCGCATGAGAATTTGTATACACACATTTGGTCCATCCAACATTGAGGTATGTTGAAGGTAGATATGAAAAATGCCTATGATTCAGTAGAGTGGTGTTATTTGGAGCATGTGTTGAGGGCTCTGCAGTTTCCAAATCGATTTGTGGAATGGATTATGACTTGTGTGACAACGGTATCTTATTCCATTATAATTAATAGAAGGCCTGCTTCCCCCTTTCAAGCTCGAAAAGGCTTGAGACAGGGTGATCCTCTTTCTCCTTTCTTGTTTGTGATCGTAATGGAATATCTGACAAGGTTGCTAATAGGATTGAAGAATCAGAGGTGTTTTAAATATCATCCTAGGTATGGAAAGGTGAACCTTGTACAAATAAGATTTGATGATGATTTACTTATGTTCTGTAGATGTGATGTTCCCTCGATCAAATTGCTTTTTGAGAAGTTCCATGAGTTCTCTCATGCCTCAAGTTTGGAGGCAAATGCTGAAAAAAGCTCTGTCTATTTTGGAGGAATAAGGGATTGTGTCCAGTAGGAGATTATTAATTTGCTAGGCTTCCAAAAAGGATCAATGCCTTTTAAATATCTGGGAGTATCCTTGAGCACCAAACGCGTATCTATTCTCCAATGTCAGCCTTTACTTGATAGAATGTTAGGTAGAATTGCATCTTGGACTACAAAGTTCTTGGCTTACTCTGGTAGACTACAACTGATTAAGAGTGTCTTATTTGAAATCCCGAGTTTTTGGTCACAAATATTTGTTTTTCCTAAAAAGCTGATAGCATATATTGAAGCTATGTGTCAAAGTTTTCTCTGGACGGGGGAAAAGAGATATCCAGGAAAACACTTATTGCATGGGAAAAGCTTTCTCAACCAAGAGCAACTGATGGACTAAACATTTTGTATGTACAAGTTTGGAATAAGGTTGTAGTATGCAAACTTTTATGGAATGTATGCAAAAAGAAGGATAAACTCTGGGTGCATTGGATACACACATACTATGGGAGGACAAATACACTATGGGGGTCTATAGTTTCACAAGCATCGTGGATCGTGCAGAAAATCTTGAAGGCGACAAAATATCTAGAAACAGTTGGATACCAAGAGGAGGATATTGTACGTATGGAAAAATTATCTATCCAGAAAGTCTATACAAGGCTCAGGGGTGAATATGAGAAAGTGAGATGGAGGAAGCTTGTCTGTAATAGTGTTGGAGCCCCCCGATGGATTTTTATCTTATTCATAGGGTTACATGGCAGATTACTTACAAGAACTAGATTAGCACAGTGGGGATATCTGGAAGATGTCATGTGTCCTTTATGTCACACAGAAAGAGAGGATATGGAACATCTATTTTTCAAATGTTGTTTTGCTGCTATGATCTGAAATAAAATATTGACTTAGCAGGGGATTCTAAGGGATGCAACAGGATGGTAGGAAGAACAAAGATGGGGCATTGCTTATTATAAAGGAAATAGTGCAACTGTTGTGGTATACAAAATGGCATTAGCAAACAAGTTGTATTATATTTGGCAAGAGAGGAACCAGAGGATCTTCAACCAAAAGGAAAGGACTGAGGGGGTAATTACGAGGTTGATCATTCAAAACGTGCAAGTATGTTTCTCAAACCAATGAGTGATAGTTTGTGTGTGTTTTTCACACTCCCAATAGTTTAAGTTTGAAACACAAAATAAGAAGATAATTATGAATGCTTTTGACACTTAACCTATAATTATTAATGATAAAGACATTAATTGATAACCTAATAAATTTGGTATCCGACTGGCTGTCATGTATAAAATTACATTGATACAATAGAACAATTACTTTACACTGTTGGTATATGTAATTCAAATCGAAAGGGAAAAAACATTCCAATTCCAACTATGGTTACTAACACATAATTGTGTTCCAAAGATGAGAAGACAACTGCTGGGCTACTTTGGAAAATCAAAATTTGCAAGAAAATCACATTACATAAGACAATGATGATAACTCCTATGCATTTAGCATGCTTTAAAAATTAATTAAAGGGATTTTTACACTACATAGACAACCACCAAACTAATTGCAGAAAATTGTATATTAATGTATTATGTACATATAATACACGTATCTTATACATAACTAGTGTATATTTTATGTATTTTTGACTGGCAATTGTAATTATTATCGGCGAAGGGCCAAATTGCAACTTTCCCAATTAATCCACATATGAGCTACAATTATACTGATCAAAGTTGTAGCCTGCAGAGAACAGATACACGAAATGAAAGGGCAAACAGTCCCAACTAAGTCATCATCCACCAAAAATTTCCAGCAGGTTAATCCAAAAATCTAAATAGCTGGATAAAATGCTTCTTTTTCTGCCAAAAGACGAGAAAAAGAAATGCTAAAACTACAGATGAACGATAAATTTAGGCCATCATCACATTCGAAACAAGTGATCATTTAATTTATGTCGCTACTACTCTGTATTATGGATGTTCTTGAAAGTGTTCTCTTCATTTACCCCTAATTTTAACTTGCAGAACCCATTGGACTTTACCTTCTGGCAAAGGAATGGACCTTGGCATCCGCAGTGGTACTTCAAACTCACCCATCACGTGCAAAGGTGTATCCAGAACTAAATGTTCAGGTTCAATATGAACAGAGATCTGTCTCGCCACCTGATAAAGAAGAAAGAATTACGGCAGCACAAAACTAGCATTATGTTTTGAGCATTACCTTGATATAACTGAGTAGCAGAAAATTATAAATTTCATTCTAGAATTAACAAACAAAACTCACCTCTGAATCACAAACCCAATGTAATGACAAAAGAAAGAAAAAAAATAACGAGGTTTTGACTACTACTCAGGTACCCTCAATTGTATATTTCTGTACTTCTATCAATAATGGAAATTAAAGACGATGGACATAAGGCTCCCCACCTAATTAGGGCTTTGCATAAGAGATGGGAACCCATTACGAGGAGACATGTCAAATTCTCTTCTCTCCTTTTTTTTTTCTTTGGTGAGGAGGGAGGAGACAAGTCACTAATATATCACAGTCTCCTATAAGATGCCATTTCAAGGTCAATCTTGGAGATAGTATTTTTACAGAAACCAACAGCAATATTGGCCAAGTTGTATCATTAAGTTACTAAACAAAGTCGGGTGCCTCAAGGTCACAAGAGGAGGTAGATAGTGATTTATTGTGGAAAAGCTTGGCCCTATTCTCCCAAAAGGAAATCATACCGATGCTAAACCATAACATCCCTAGCAAATATGTGATATTCTCCATAAGTTTCAAAACTCCTCAAATCAGCTCTTCATGACATTACATGCTGTGGTCTTGCAGAAAAAAGTCCCACCTTTGCAGGACACAAATTATGCCCCTTGCCAACCACCAATAGAAGGATATGGGCCAATGAATTGGAAATGCGAATCAAAGAAAGATTTGTCTCGTAAATAGAACCAAAAATAACATCCAAATACTAATGGAGGTTTGACATTGTAGTTGGTCACACAATAATTATCATCCAACATAAAGTTTGCAAAAACTAAAGTTGGATTTCCCTTTATACACACATACAGAAGCATATATGTGTGTGTACTACTTCCATTTCAATTTTATTGAGTGTACTTCCTTCATATCATTAGAATAACCTCCCTCTTACATAATATCATTGCAAAGGGGGCTTATATAGGTGCTACTAGAGTCTTCTAGAGTCGCACCAATTAACTACTTTCACACACACTTGAATCTAACCATATTGATACCATAAGTCACCTAGATAATACAAAATCATCATGCACCTAGGATAACTAAAAGACATAATCTAGACACTCAAACATTTAGGTTTACTATTTTCGAACTTCAATTTCTTCTCAAATTCTTCAATCTTTCTTGACAATTACAGCTTCATTTTCAGCATCCTCTTTTTTTTTTTTTGATAAGATAAGAGGTATTAATAACAGCATCAAGAAGATGCAAAATTTACAAGATATGGCATTTGAGCTTACAAAAAAATCTCTGGCTAACTATAGATAGTTCCAGAGCTAATGAGTTAGTAAAATCCTGAAGTTGTTCTGCATTAACAGCAGGATACAAGTTGGACGAACTAAACAAATTTGCAATGCATCTAGTCTTCAAAATGCCTAAAGCAATTGACTACCTATCATAATCCAGATCTTCTTGATGGCTTTGTCAACTTTCCATAGGCTCCAACTCTCATATGCATATCCTTAACTGTGAGGGGTGTGGTCCAATTGATGCCAAAGAGACAAAAAAACATGCTCCATAATTCTGAGGCCACCTCACAATGAAGAAGGTGTTTGGGGGTTTCAATCTCTTTTTTGCACATATAACATCTGTTTGGGAACTGGATTTTTCTTTTCTTTATGTTGTCTTGGGTGAGACATGCCTCATAATTCATATAGAGTTGTCCAGGTAAAAAAAAACTACCTTAGGTGGTAGCGTGGTCCTCCAAATGAGTTTCCATGGCCAGTTATCTATCAGGGGGTTTCTAGAGCACAACTGTTGATACCCTTCCTTGACTGTATAAACTCCTTTCTGGTGTCCCCATTTGAGCTTATCAACTGCCTGGAGATTAATGTGACAGTGTTGTAGTCTAGCAAAAAGGTCTACCAGATCATTCACTCCCCAATCATGCATATTCCTTCTAAATCTCAGATCCCAATTGATCCCTTCTCTATTAGTAGCAATAACAAAATTGGGATCTTGAGCAATTCTAAGCAGATCTGGGAAATCCTCCTGAAGAGTGTTATTTCCAAGCCATTTGTCTGTCCAAAATTTTAGGAGTAAACCATTGCCCAATTCAAAGTAAGTGTTCTGATCAAATGTGTCCCACAACATCCTAATACTCTTCCACAGTCCCACTCCGTAAGGAAGTGTAGTAATATTTGTGCACCATTGATTCAGCCTTCCATGCTTAGCTATGATGACCTCTCTCCAGAGCCCCGCGTCTTCCAAGTTGTATCTCCAAAGCCACTTCATCATCATACTTTTGTTGTGGATTGCAAGGTTCTTAATGCCAAGACCTCCTTGGTATTTTGGTTGTGTGACCTTCTCCCATTCGATGAGATGAAATTTGTGTTTCTCCCTGTTGCCTTTCCAGAGGAAGTCCCTTCTTATCTTGTCAATCTATTCTATAACCTCACTTGGCATTGGGTGCAAGGCCATGTAATAAGTAGGTAAGCATCCTCTTTGTGTATAGATTCCAAATTTGTCTTCAAACACAATCCTTACAAAAACTAAGTTAGTGACATGAGTTTTAACTTTCTTCATTCATAAATTGTAGGAACTTTCCAGCAATTCCCTCAAAATTGGATTAAACTAAACAGTTGCATGCAATCCATTCTCCAATTTCTTCCAACCTATGGCTATGTTGCAAATAGAATATCATGAAAGACTTCTCTTGTCTTCTCTGTCTGTCTTGTGAAGTCCTTCAAGACTTACACCTCCTCGCCGAGTTGTTCTTCTCTTAACAAACACAGAGGATTCACTATTCTTTTGCAAATAGGTGGCCTCTACTGCTCTATGAAGATCTCAAACCCAGGAAACACCCGCAATGGAGATTGCCAAATTTTTGCCTTCATATGTTTCAGGATCAAATCAATGCCCTAATACCACTGGTTGAAATGTTAGGCAGGCCCTTGATTATATCATAGCACACAAAAAGGATGGAATAGGGAGATATTCATTAAGCTCATTTCATATCATTTTAAAAACTCCGCTCTTACATAATATTATTGCAAAGAGGGCTTATATATGAATAGTCTTCTAAACTCCCACCTATTAAGTGCTTTCACACACTTGAATCTAGCCACATCGCCATCGGTACCACAAAAGTCACCTAGATTATACAAATGACCATGCACCTAGGATAATTAAAAGACATGTGAATCTAGACACCTAAATATTTACGTTTACTATTTTCAATAATTGAAGCTCCGGGATTGCATCCTTTTTAAGTGGGATCATCAGGGAACTTTGAGGTAACAAGTTCAAAACCTTATTTTGAACTATTTATATGATTAACCGTGAATTCTAAGATTGAAACTAAGGAGTTCAAGTGTTCTAGGATGGGTTTTAACCCTAAGGGGTCATTTGGTAGCTGGATAAAAAACAAGTTGTCCATATATTAATTTTCATATAACTTATACGATGTGTGGTAGGTAGATAGGAAAAAAGTTATCCATGTATAAAATTAAGGGCAAATTAAACAAAATGTCCATTCAGTTAAATTTCTTACACAAAATATAGTCCGCTTAAAAAATGAACCCTTTATTACTGAAATTGCCATTCGGTCTTTTTTCCCCAAAATATGGTCATGCAATGACCTCTGTTTCTTCTTCATCCTCCATGTTGCTTCTGTGCTTCTTTGTCCTCCTCCTGCTTTTGCATCTTCATCCTCCCCTCTTCTTCTTCTTCGTCCTTCCCTTTTTTTTAAAAAAAATCGACGTACCGCAAACGTTAATCGTTTCGAGCAAATTTTATATGAAGAAGCTCAAAACATCGAGAGAATTTCATATCTAAAATTTAGGACTGTTTAGAGGTGATTTTGAGTTGATCAAGATTGAATAGTCAGTGTATGTTTCATGTATAGTTAAGTTATGTTCAGCTTTTTGAGTGTATCATAATGTATAGGTAAGCTATATTGTATAATCAATATATACTTTCTATGACTTTTAGCAAGCTACATTGTATAGTTAATGTATACTTTCTATGACTTTTGGCAATTTTTTATGCAAATAAAACATGGCTATATTTATTGTAAACTAATTACTTATTGTATATATTTGAACTATCCCTAAAATTAATATGACGTTTGGTTGACAATTTAGCAACCCGCATAACTAGGAATTTATGTATTATTTTATGCAGAATAGAAGATGGAATAACTAATACAAGTATAATTAATCCTTGCATAACTAATACATGCATAAAATAATACATAGATTCACTCAACTAATCCCAACAGTACTACTACTTGCATAACTCTAGCAAGCTATGAAATGACACCTAAGTTCCCAATGACAATTTCATTGATTTGACCAAGTATATTGGATCAAGATTGGATTTTGATACATATTTGGTTTCCTTAGCTAATGGGTAACGCGTCCATGTAATTTATTTTGAACTTCGACCAATTGATCCAAGGGGTAAGTTTGAATTGACCAAGAGTTGACTTTGACCAAAGGACATCCCAAAATTATGAGACAAGTTCTCCAAGACTAATTTGGACTTGGCATTCATATTTTTGAATAGATTGAGGTAATCAGAGTTCATTTGAGTGGATTTGGGCGATTCAAATGAAGTAAAGTTGTGGTATTTGAGGCAAGCGAGACTTTAACTCTTAGTTTGCTTGTTTTTCATTAGAAACATGTGTTACTTATGCATAATTTAAATTATCTAGTTCATGTGCGGGGAGAACATGAATTAGGTTAGTCAATTCTAAAGTAAGACCGCGAGGCTCCTAACATATGTATATGTATTGTTGATACTTTCAGCAATTAATAACTCTATGTGATATTTGTTAGCTGTTTAGCATGCATTATCACACAGTTAGTATCACACACAACTTGGGCACAGTGATATCACAAGGCTAGCTAGTAGATTGAGCAGTACCGAGTAAGACGTGTGGTTGATGCACCACGCCAGGCAAAGGAGACATGCACTAACACATCGAAGATAGGTAAGGCATGTGGTTGATGCACCGCCATCAGGCGGGTCAGAGAGGCAACCTACATATCATAGCGATTCATAAGCAGTTCTATCAGCTTTAGTAATTTAGTAGTATTAAGTAGGATCATGATTATCCCATGTGATTATGTTCATGATCTCTATTCTTGCATACTTTTATATGATTTTATATATGTTATGCCTTGATTGCTATTTATGCACTATTAGTAGTTTTCCAAAGTCTCGTCTTAGGGGTGACTGAGGAAGTGAATCTACAAACTTGTTGGGTCTCTCGCCTCGCACTTGTTATTTTTGCATAGGTCCCTGTTGAGGGTGGTCCATAGGTCGACCCGTGATATTCATTCTATTGCAAACAAATCCAGCTAAGGTGAGTCGCCACTAGTTCGTGGAAGCCCTTTTCAATCATCATCACTCATTATTCAATATTATTTTTACTTTCAAGCTACATCGTGTACCTTGTACTTAGATATTATGGGTTATACACTATATTCGATATTGTCTTCGTTTCCACATTTATATTATATCAAACTATTGTGGTATATCTTGTCTTATTTATTTTGCCATTGTAAGCATTGGCATAGAGGGTTTGCCTGGCAAGGGTTATGATTTGTGGGCATTTCGCCACGACCTTGCAAGGGTAGTGTCTTGTTGGGTGCCTTGTCACAACCTAGGTGTCAGAATTGGGGTCGTGAGAAGCGTGTTTCAAAGTAAATGAGATTTCGTTGAGGCAAAAATCTAGATGTATTTGGCTCAGGAATGAGAAATAACACTAGTTTTTTCCCATAAAATAGCCCAATGCACCCAGGCGCTATAATCATATTAACAGCTTACGGTGAACAAGGGAGTAGTTTAAGACAAACAAAATGTTCCATGGTGAATTCCTAACTTTTTTGAAAATTTCTACTCAAAGACAGAACAATATGTCAGACATTTTTGGTTAACTTTCCAGAGGGAATGAGTGGTTGCAAAGGAAATTTGAGGAAGACAGTTTTAGGAGTCATTCAGCAGTACACAAGTGATGAAAATATTAGGTCCAGAAGATTTCACATTGGATTCTACAAAATATGGTAGAATGTTATCAGAAGTCGGAACAAACTTGATGAAGGTCACCATTTCTATTAGACATGCCAATTTGGAAAATGTTCCAAGCGGCGAGCCGAAGAAGTAAAGAGAACACATACATATTAGTTTGATGGGTAGCTTTTAAAAGATTGTATCCAAGCTACTGTCGGAAAAATGGAAGAAAGTCATTGATAAATTTGTTGGCAACTCTCAAATGGCATTCATAAAGGCCAGGATGTCAGGGTGATAAATTGTCCTGCAAGGGATTTTCTTTCAGGTACACAGGGAAATAAGGTAAGGGAATCCTCTTTCCCCTTTCCCTTTCATAAGTACAGAAGGAGGTGTAAGCACCTTGCTTCAATTTGCAATGGAACAGAGTTGGATTAGAGGTTTCTCAGCATGGACAAGATACCAGGAAAGGCTTGCCATCTCAACACATTGTTTATGCGGATGATACTTTAATCTTGTGTGATCCAACTTGAATATACACTATACCTCAGGCTTTTGAGGTTGTCATAGCCATTCATATAAACTTGCAAAAAAATGGCTATTTCCCGTAAATTGAGTCCAGAACCTCCAGCAGTTGGCTAATATTCTTTGGTGTAACATCGGGTCACTACCTTCCACATATTTGGGACTACCATTGGGATATAAACACAATTTGTCTCCATATGGAATGTCATTATAGAAAAAAAAGTGAAAAGGGTTGTCAAATTGGAAAACAATCTCTCTACAAGAGGAAAGTTAAGTTTTAATAAATAGTGTATTGACTTCCTACCTACACTATGTCCATATTTCCTACACCTACTTCAGTGACGAAAAGAATCGACAAGAACTCCAGATTCTCATTGGCAATGAAATAGAGAAACAAAACCTTCAATCTAGTCAAGTGGAGATCGGTTTTGGAAGACAAATTTCTGGAAGACTTGGGGTAAGGGACTTGCAAACACATAATGACAATCTCCTGAACAAATGGCTTTGGAGACTCATGCGAGAGGAAGATGCAATAAAGGTCATTGAAACCAAATAGGATATGTGAACCAAGGATAATAAAGGCACCTAATTTCTCTTATGGGCAATCTGTTTGGAAAAGTATCATGACATTCTGGGATGACTTTAGAGCAAAACATACTTCAAAGTTGGTGATGGTAGGAGGATTAGCATTTGGCATGACACTTAATTGTGACACACCCTCACAAGTTGGACTTCCCTGTTCTTTATACGCTGGTTGCCAACCAGAGTGCTTCTGTATCAATGCTACTCTAATCATGGCTAGAATATTGTTTTCGGGAGGAATTGCAATGACTGAGAATTAGAGAGGACAACTACTAGGAACCATTCCACAAGTTCATACAAGAAAGACACCATTTGTTGAAAGGGCAAGAAAGATGGTATCTTTACAGTCAAATCATGCTACACATTGTTATTGAATTCACAGAATGCAACATCAGTTTGGCCTTGGAAAAAAAATGGAAATGTTTTGCTCCTTAAAAAGTTCAGCTCTTCACTTGGTTAGTAGGCAAAAATGCATCTTTCACAGACTAATTTCTAAAGAAGATGCCCATATATTTGCAACAGATGCTCCCTATTTGAAGAACAACCAGATGACACAAACCATCTATTTCAGTATTGCCAAAATATTGCACAATTGTGGGACATATTTTTTTAACATTTTGGGCCTAAAATGGACAATGCTTAGAGTTGCACTGAAACTTTTACAAAGTTGGCACAAAAGGGGCAGAGGGGCATACATTCACCGTTCACGGGTTTGGAATGCAATCCCAACAACAATTTGGTGGGTTATTTGGAGAGAGTAACTCCAAAATTGTACATCAACTTGTGATGTGGAGGCCATGATTGACCTCATTAGTTCTCTACACAATGTATAAAATCTTCTTTTGATGTACTCTGTTGTATTTGTCAGCATAAGCTTAATGATGATACATACTTTTTTTTTTTTTGATAACCGAGAAATCCGTCTGTGACCCCGCCTTTTGGACCAATCACAGCCTTCTAAACTCGGTGGATAATGGGCCCGCCCCTCTACCCTTCCCCACTTAAATACCGGGCTTCGCTTTGCATGGTGTGGGGCTTGAACCTGCGACCTAAGCCACAAATCCTCCACCTTTTGCCACTTGAGCTAGGCCTTGGGGGCAACATATATAAAACTTTTACCTTACCAATGCAAAAAAATGCATTTTATGTTGTCATATCCATAACGATGACATGTAGTACATTTCAACAAAAGGAGTGCAATACATTTCTACATTAAAAAAAATTGTATGTCCCTACACATATTCTCTATTTACTTGTAACTTTCTTCAAACATGACTATAAAGAATATGGCACTAAACCAGAAATCTTCCACCATATGAAGTATGATTATTTAACACCCAACTTTGATAGATCTGTGATGACATCAAACACCACGCATTAGGGTAGTCTTCAAACACTCATCCACAAGCAAGCAAGACACTGGCCCTTGAGGATTTCTCGGTTATAAAACAAAAGAAAGACACTGGGCTAGTGTCTCAATAGTAACATGTACATCAAATCATAACTCCCTAACAACATAATCACAGAATTGATTCAGAAGGAAAAGAAGGTACTAAAATTGGAGGTAATCTATATCTAGCCTTTCCACAAAATTTGGGAGCAGGAAGGTGAAGTACTAGTGACCCAAATGTACAGTTAAGACAGTAAGGCTTTCAGCATATGCCACCAGAAAGAAAATCCACGTAAAGAAAACAATATAACAGCTGTATGGAACAGCAAAAAGAGAAAGAAAATTACGGCCAAATCTCGGTGAGGGGATAGGCTTTCCTCAAGTAACTTTCACTTGGCTGTTGGGACCAAATAGGAAACAGAAAAAGGTCAAGAAATTGGTAAAAAACTGAGATTACTAGAGCTAAAGACAACTGGCAAGAGTGAAAAACAGCATTAATTTTAGTTCCCCAAACGAAAACCTTTAGTCTATTTCCTTCATATTTTGTTAGTTTTGTAAACTTCCATACTAAAATCATTTGTTTGTTTTGATGATTACTACTCCTTCATACACATCCTTCTTACTGAACTAGAAAAGAAAAACATTTGAAGCACATAGCAGTAGTTAAAGGTATATGCCTCATGCCAAAGATTACAACATAAATTTCCTACACCTGACCGTCTTCAGCCAATTAGGCCTTGGGTAACATGTCCCCGTTAAAACATTGATGTTGATCCTAGTTCAGTTATAGGGAAATTAAGAAGCCCAGAGATACTAGGCTAGCTGACTCAAGCTACAGAAAACAATCAGAAGTTTTGTAGAACAGCTGTTAGCAATTATGTTTATAGGAAATGTACAGACCATCAATCTACATTAGTAAGAGAATGAACTATTTTTCCACAATCAGCAGTGGTGCAAATCATACTGTGGCCACTAAGCTTGTGCAAAGTAATCTTATAGTGCCTGTTCAGATTGCGTCATATATGAGGTCTCAAAAGGTACTCCAAAAGTCTATCTTAGGCATTTTCTGCAGAAAAGTGATTCTAGCTCAAAGGGCTTGAAAATGGGTAAGGATTTATAGCAAATTGGAATACGAAGTAGCAAAAATGAAGAGAGTAGTGGCCATATATAGTGCTGACAAACACTGCCAGGAAAATAGTACAGGTAATGAAGACATGTCCTATAATTATTGGGACACAGGAACAATGATTAGCCAACTGATCAAACTGAAAGGCTTCAGCATTTGAGCCTAATAGGAAAAAACAAAAAAAAAGAAGGAAAAAAGAGATAGAAAATGTCAGCATTACTCTTACCATCCAAGAAACATCACAAGTAAGATTAGAACTAGAGCTTTTATTTTTCTTTTGGGATAAATCAAAAAAATCATTCTTTTTTTTTAATCAGGAAGTCAAGAAGTTTCAGTTTCTTCATGTGAGAGCCCAAATCTCCGTGTTCATTTTTCTTTTTAATGCTTTTAACTTACAAGCCAGTATGAAGTCAGGTCTTCCAGTGAAGCTGAAAGAATTCCACCCTTCTCTAATTCTATCAGTGGATCCTTCCGAACCTAGCCACCAATTTTCAAACTTGAAATAATTTTTGTTCCTGTTCCATGAACCAGCTTGCAATGCTAGTAAGTGTGATCCGACAAAATCCTGTCAATCCTAGAGGCAATTACTTGGTTGTCCCTTTTATACCAGGTGAAAATGGCCTCCGGTTGAAGATTAATAAGGTTCTTTCTTACTGTATTACTGAATATAAAATCCTTGCCAACCTGAGTTTAAAAATCAATGAGAAAATACTAGCTTGTCCACTAAGCTACTTTAATATCCAGGAGAAACCAAGCTATTTTTTGGGATAATCGAGAAATCCCCGAGGGCCACTGGTGCACAGTTCAAAGTTCGATGCTGATGCGCCACCCAGTTTTAAAAAATCAACTTGCTCTGCCACTAAAGAAAAGCAAGAACCACAAGTATGAAATTTTGTAAATTTTCTTTTCCCCGAGCACGCCACATTTTTGGCGAAGGTTATCAATAGAAATGTAAAAAGAGTATAAAGACAACAAGTTAGGAACAAAGTATTACCTCAGCCACAATTTCATCTTTTCCAATAGGTTCCTGAATGAAAGTCCTACCATTGTCATCTTTCGCCAATGGTTTCTTCGCGAGCTTTCTTAGCACCTGAAAAGAAATTTGCAGTTCAGATAAATGACAGAACAAATAACTATGATAGCCCAATTACCAAAGGTATCTGAGACAGTTAAAAAGAGCCAAGGGGTAACTCTTGAATCTTGAAAACGCTATCAGTATAGCATGATCCTGTCACTGCTACAATAACTCTATACCAGTTAGGTTGTCAATATCAACAGTTTGTGTGAGCTAAAGGATGATCAGATAGTTTTACTTTCCTCTTCGATATTCTCTTTCAGAAGAAATAGCAGGGATAACTCAGGATAGTAAAAAGTTCATGATGAATAAATGAGAGACATGATCTAAGAATACTGAAAATCATTACTGAAGATATGTTTCAAAATTCCAAAGAGCTTTAGCATAAGATACTGACCAGCATAGTTCTATCCAGGCGGTTTGCTGACATCTGGTATTCTTTCATCTTATCTTCCTTGGTTGCTGGAACTATTTTAACCTCTTCAACTTCCTCACGTTGGTAAATCTGGCAGAGAGGCAGCATATTTGAAACACTAAGAAGATGAATACATCATTTCACAAGAATGTGATCAGTATAAAAAAAGAAATCATGGAGAAAACTAATGTCATTTTACTTTATTCACAAATGGCCCCATTTACAATGTGAAGGCCAAACGGCCAAATGAATAGAATGCATTGTTGAATGTAAACATGCCAGGGTATACCACATACTCAACAGAGGAAAATTAGCATATTTGTCCCAACATACTCGGCCTTTTTAAATGTAGATACACTAAAATATTTGTTTATTCTGTGACATAAAAAGTGAAAAATATGCAAAGGAAGAAAGAAAAGAATCCACTTCCTTCCTTACTATGGTATGCCCAAAAATAAAAGTGCAACACATCAAAGCGCTATGACAGTTATGACACAAATTATCAGTGACCTCTTACATAATATTTGTGAGCCTTATGTGCATGATTTGTTAGTCTTTTAAAAAGAAAGAATTGACCACATCAAAAATCTACAAAAGGTCTTCAAAAGGTTAAGGAAACACCAAATAAAGATGAAGCTGAAAAAATGTGCATTTGAGATCAGGCAGAACCGCAGAAGCCATAAATCATTAGCGCAATAGCATAGCTATTTCTTATACGATCCCTATTACTAAAGCCTACTCTTTCTTCGAGATATGTAACGAGCAGCCGAAAATGATTGTCCCTATTGTATTTTAAAAGACCCAATGCACAAGTGTTGCAGAGGTTTCTCCTTCTCAATGAGTATAATGGGAAAAGGGAAATTTAATTTCATTCAAATTCCTATTGGAAATGAATTGATGACAAAAAGTATTGGATCAGTTTCTTTTTTTTTTAGATTAAGAGTACTTTATCTCTTTGGAGATGAGAAACTTGTATCATTATACTTATATCAGTGTTATCAAAAGCGAAAAGTGCAAACAAACTCTAGGGTCCATTGGCGCTTTAAGAGCAACGAAAATGTAGAAAATACAAGTATATATGTTTAGTTCCAAGACTAATAATTATAAGCATGAATAAAAAATATATGGACAAATAAATTGAAAAAAAATTATGATAAAGTGAAATATCAATAGTTTAGTGTCGCCTCATTGACAAGGAAAAGTATGTCTTAGAGCTTTGATGACGACACTGAAGCACACTATGTGTGAGGCGAAGCACTCAACACATTTAGAGCATTGTTGGAGCGGTTAAGTGCGCCATTGACAACACTGGCTAATGATATAATAAGTATGACATGGGCGGAACAGCTTTACCTGCATTGCAATTGTACTCAAAGAAATGACCCACAAAAACAGGAGCAAGTTCCAAGGCTACTAGATTCAGGAAAATTTTGTGCTCATTAAAGGGTATACCAAATTCCTGTCTAAAGTACATTAACATCTCATACACAAATTTTATTTGGACAGGAGAATAAAAGAACCACCGTATATCAAATTTCTCACAATTACATAATTGTATTCAGAGTATTATCAATATTTAGAACCGAACACTGACAGTACAAATAGAAGGAAGAAAACCTTTCGTTGATCTTCCATGAGATGCCTGTACTTGTCAATATTGGGTACAGCCAGCAATTTGGGCATAAGATGGTTTCGAAAATATCCAGGTGCAACTCTCACAGTTTCCCCTGCTTTTCCAAGCTTGTCTATGCCCTGCTTATCAAAACGCAATATTGAACAAGAATCAGGTCGTAATTGCAAAAGGGTCAGCCGGAATTGTTAAAATTGCTGAAGGGTCAGTTCAAAATAAAACAATCAAATAGTAAAAACACCCATAAATATCAATAAACAAAAGAGAGAATCTGGACGCCATTGGTACATTGTGTGTACAAATTGTAGTAATCGGCGCAAATTGACAATTGGATGAATGAATTAGTAAAATTACTTACAGTAGTGAGAATGACTTGTAGTTTTCTGTATCGAACACCTTGGGCGGCGTAAAATAGTGGATGGTGTAAATGTACTTCTCCACCTTCGCACTTCTGGAAGATAGCTGCTGAGGTTTTCACATTCTTCAGCTGTTGCCGAAGAGTATTCCTACCATATTGCAGGCAAGCCATTTCTCACTCTTCTGTTGTGACGGCGGACGGCGAACGGCGAACGGCGAAAGAAGTAGAACGAAGAGGTACTTGACGGCGAAAGGTATTGAAGACGGGTTCTTTCCACCTTTGCCCCTTCCTTCTCGTTTTCTTCTGTGATGTGATTATGCATATGTTTGTACAAAATAAAATACACGCAAAATTAATAATCTCCTCTTTACATTGATGTCCTTTAAATTAATTAATTAAATATTAATATAATATCAACATGATGATCGAATTTGTCTTTTGATTTAAAAATGATCTAAAACCTCCTCAGTCTATATCTGAAATCTCAACTACACAGTTATATTTCACGGGAGACTTAGCACCTCCATAAACTATTTTAAAACGAAATTATTTGCTACCTAAATGTTGAGGTGACAAAAAAGGTGTAGTTCATACTCTTTGAGAGAGTGAATGTAACGACCTGATTCCGTCGTTAGGAAAAAGCCAATGAGAAAAGAATTGGACTAGAAAAACTTTTGAGTAGTTACTTGAAATTTCCTAGCCTAGTCCAGATTTGGACGAAATCGAAGTCAGGCGAGTTTAGGGAAATCTGGCAATGAATGAGAAGTGTGATAATGAAATTGATTACGTGAGTGGATAGCTAAGACGTTAAGGAACCCTTACGGCTTTACGGAATTGAATTCGGGTGAGTAGAACTCTCGAAAGTGATCTTAGCGTGAACGGGTGTTTTCTGAGTGGGATGAAGGTGTGTTGTGAAATGGGGGTTTGGAGCTCTTAATTCAACATTATGTTTCCCTGCAAGCCGCTGTGGCAGAATTATTCCCACCAGGGCGAGGCCGCTATGGCGGGATGGGGGTCACCATAGCGGGACAGTCGCGATTTAAGTCGGAAATAAACCCCAAAATCATTTTATTCGGCAAGTTTCGACTTTGAGAGCTAGGAGACGACCCCAGGTGCTTTCTTGACAGTTTTCCATCATTCTTGAGGCTAAAAGTAAGGTTTTAACTTTTCGAATCCGTTTTTCGATCTGTAGAATATAAATTCGTGGGTGATTATCGATGGGGGAGGGTTTTGATCTGGAAATTATGGTGGAAAAAATCCTAATCTGGGTATTAGGATCTTGGATTTGGTCTAGGGTTATTGGGTTTGCTATAATCCGGATAATTAGACATTTGATTGTTGATCCTTGCGTATATTAATTGTTTGTAGACCTAGAACAAGCGGAAAGAATCCGGAAAGGGAAGATTCAAGTGCCTTAGGGGATTCAAGCTTGGATTCGAGGTAGGTGATGATTGTGATTTCATGTTGGTGTGATATATGTTTGCAATTGCTCATTATAATGCATGTATGTATGCGAATGATTGCATTATTGATCACCCTAATCGTAAATGAGGATAATTGAATAATTGTACCCCATGAATCACCTCTTGTTGTATGATTGTGAGAATATACATTGTGATTATGATTGTGGTTTGTTGAATGGATCGGGTGTTACGTTTCAACACACTAACTTGGATCGGTTTCCACGTTCCGGCATAAATATGGGATCGATTGCCATGTTCTGACATAAACATTGGATCAGGTACCACGAACCGGTACACTAACAGTTTGGGTTTGGGTTCTATGAGAGAACTATTGAATTGGGTTCCGTGAGAGGACCATTGAATTGTGTTGTGTATCTACTTGTGATGATTACGTTCATATCTAATGGTGATTGAGGTTGAAAGATTGTTGTTGCTCTAAAATGATAACCAATGTGTATTATTGAGAACGTGGAATGCTACATTGATCCTGAAAAGATGATTAATATTGTATATGTTCGGTATATGCCTGTTTATAATGTTGTGGTTACTTGCATGTGTTTCACTTATTGGAATAGCCGCGTGATCCTACCAGTACACTGATACTGCACTTGCTTGTTCTTTGTTGAGTACAGGTCATCTTCAGGCGGCTATTGATAGACCTTAGTTAGGTGACTATTGAGCGTGATTGGATTCAAGGGTGAGCCAGTCCTTTTAGGCTGCCATGAATCTTTCTTGTTTAAGTTCACTCTTTTCGGACTCAGACTATTTGTTTAAAGTGTTGTTTAGTTTCGGGGTTGTACCCCTTGTTCTTAGACTTGTCATTAGTAGAGTTTTGGTACAATGGCTTTCAAGTTCTAAGGGCTAAGACTTCCGCATTAGTTTGGCTAGTTAATTTAAACCTTTGGAGTTTATGAGAACTCTGTATTTCTTTTTGTCATTTAAACCAGCTTTCGTATCTTTAAATGCGTAGTATTTGGTTAAATTGTGTAGTTGGGTTGTAGTAGTTGTTCTCCCACCGGAGAGTTAGTGTGGGTGTCAATCACGACGGTATGGGTTGTGACAAAGTTAGTATCAGAGCCCTAGGTTCGTTGATCTCATTGTACCAAAACGAGTCTAGTAGAGTTTTGCGGAACGGTATACGAAGACGTCCGTACTTTTCTTCGAGAGGCTATAGGACTTTAGGAAAAACTCACTTCTTTCTACTCCTTCGTGCTATGACTTGAATCCAATTGGTATCTGGGTGATACAAATTGATATCTTTCCTCCTTCACTCTATGGTCCGAACTAGAACAACAACAGTGGTAACACCATCACTAGCAAAAGAGGATGTGTATAGACTAACGACAGTTGAATAGTGTCACCATTCGGAACAAGTATCCACTGCCTCAGATAAATGATCTTTTGACCAGTTGCAGGGTGCATCAGTTTACATTTTGCTTTTGTACTAGGAGACCGTATCTATGGAACAAACTAACACTACAAGAAAAATGACCTTTAGCGAAAGGAAATTTGGTCGTGAAAAGTCCAAATCCAGTCGCTAAAGGTCTATAACGACCGAAGAAACATTGGTCGTGCCCGATCGTTAAAAGCTCTGTCGTTAAAGGTTAACGGTCGGATAATATATCCGTTCGTTAGATATCATTTAACGACAACAATTAATCCAGTCGTTACATGTACTTACAACGACCAAATTCCCCTTCGTTGATGGTCATTTGGTCGTTAAAACGTTCTATTAAAACAATAAATTCCAGTCGTTATAAGTACTTTTAGCGGCCAAAATTTCTTTCATTGATTAGAATACTTTTAGCAACTACGCTTTCTTTTGACAAATTTTGATTGAAACAATTACCTTTATTGTTTAGTTGTTATCTTTTCATGTAGTTCCAAATAAAGCAATATCATTTCACATTCTTTTCACATACAATTGACAATTTGCTATAAAATTTCACTGTTAACAAAGAACTGATATCACATTAATTTAATTACTAAAAAACTAATATGTTCAACAAAATTATATAAAAACATACATGTTCGACATAAGATCTAAATAATATACATGTTTGACATAATACCATAAAATTTGAGAAAATGAAATTATAGCATGGGTATAAAGACAACTTCTCCGCACCAACAATAAAACAACAAAGATATAATATTCTTTTCAGCAAGCTCCATAATTCTCCAACATCACATTCTTTTATCTTCAAATTCATCATTTGTTTAAAGAGCAATTTGAGGTCAATTAGTAACAAAATGACAGATATCTAGTAACTTAAATTTAAAATGTAAATCAATAACTTAATCACCAAAGAGACCAATCTTAAACACAAGATTATACCCAAAGAAAGCTATAAAAAAAATCAACCAAAAGTTGTTCGAAAACATATATCATTTGATTCCTTTAGAAACATCAATAACCAGAATATCATACTTACGCAGTGGTATACTCAACGTGATACATGGAACAAACCATTCAGACTGCCTTCTCTTATCATATCTCTATGTGTTACTTACATACTTTATTTTAATATGACGGTTTCATGTCTTGTCCAATCTTACATTGCAACACATTATCTTACTATTCACAATAAAATGGATACTCTGTATTGTATATGTCACGCCCCGAGACTACCCCCGAGACGCGGACACGGGACCTAGGACCACAAGTGATCCCAAGCTAACCCTGCTGGCATGATCATGAGCATACTAAAGATAATAAACTGATGCGGAAGCTAAATCATAAATAAATTTGAAATGATGGGGAATACCCATATACTAAATCTGAAATGAATGAAAACTGATGAGTTTAATACAAAGAAGTTATT
>JAJOOS010026477.1:0-19347 GCA_029582725.1 Solanum chiquidenum
AGATGCCCTTTTCTGCATCCCTTTCAGCTGTCTCTTTACTTCTGCGCCTGAACATCTTTCCTGCAAAATATGATAAAAACACATAAAAACCAATACAACAAGGCCCTAGACACACACAACTTGTAAGTGAAATGTATTAGAAATACCGTAAACTCACGGTATATCAACACCCCAAAAAGTAGAAAGCGTTCTTCATAAAGTAAAAAAGTTTCTCTCAAAACTCACAATATTCAGAACTCTTCCAAAATCTTCCCCTTAAAAACTAAAATAACTTTTTCCTTTGGCTATTTATAGTTTCCCAAGAGTTGTCCCAAAAACTCAATGTGCATCTCACTCGACGAACTCCTTCAGCGAATCACCAATCGAGCTTCAACTCGCCTTTTCTTGCTCTAGGCTTCGGGTGTTTGAACCTCAGTTGGCGAACTCGTTTGAGTCTGCCTTTCATATTTGACACATCACCGAGTACCACCTTAGTTCACCTTTTGAGCCTTCAATTTTTCTCCTCGCACTATCATTTTTTGTGATGATCAGCAAGGGCAGCTTTCTCATTTGGTGCATCGCCTTCTCCTTTGGAGATCGCCAACCTATCTCGATAGACACAAGTGTTGTGCACTGTCATTTTGGGTGAGGTCATGCTCACTAAGCAATCCACCTTTTTCGTTTTGCAAGCATCAATGTATAGTTTGAACTACAGGTATTATTTGGTTAATCGTGGTATTTGGTTGTTGTACGGAAAAAAATATAATTACCTATGGGTTACTTGTGGGATTTCTATTTTGTGTATATGCATGTTCATGCTCTACGTATTTTCTTAGATATCATGGTGACCTTAATGGCCCAAACAAGACTTGTATGCTAAATGGTTATTGTTTTATATGAACAATTGGGAGTAGTTGTTTCTTTGTAGGCTTTTAGATATCATGGTGACCTCGATGGTCCGAACATTATTTGTGTCCTAAATGGTTATTGTATTATAGGAACGATTGGGTTAGCTGATATTGTTGTTGTGGTGTGATGTTCATATTTTTTGCCTACTACATACATATGGTGCATATGCATTGCATTTCATGCCTTTGAGGCCAAGGATTGATACGCCAAATTACATCTCCCTAAAGAAGTATAAGCGGTCGTTTATTAAATAAAGAACCTAATAGAGGCTAGGGTCGATTCCACAAAAAATGAAGTCTAGACTTAGCCTAATTGATTTTTAGTTGTACTTTAAGTCTAGTTATTTCCATAAAAGGGAAGGTTTTTTTAAACAAAAGATTTATTGAATGATTGTAGTAACATGTAACACAATAAGTAGGATTGAATGTTTTATAAAATCAATAGAAGATAAGACTAGGGTATTTGTGATCCCTACAAGTTCATAACGTAGTAAACCTTCTAGTAGTAACCTTGTCTAGTGTCTAGCATGCAATGTCGATAAGTTACGTATCTCCTAAGTGGCTGGTCACCAAAATAAGTGAATTTCACTACGCAACTTTTGTCGGTCTGTGGGTGTATACTTTACTTACCCATACCGTTGACCCCAAGTTAACTATCCCTTGGTCTAGGTCAAACTATTAGATGAGGGTTGATATCCCCAAATCTCTATTATATAATCTCTTTACCCATACGTTACCCTTGGTCAGGAAAGTAGAAATAAAGCAAGTTCCAACGTTGCGCACCATTAAAAATAATCAAAGCGAAGAGAAAAATAATACATGCATAAATACTATTCAAGAATTACTAATTATTAGGTCTACGTTATTAATTTTTCATGGTTCTCACAATCCTAGTTGTGGAATCAGCTACTCATGATTTTTTTTTTATCACAATTCATATTAATTGAGTTAAAATAAATCATGAACTTACAAGAATAATTGATGAATTCTGGAATCTTGAATTGATGAACAAAGATGTAATATAAGTCAATGCTTCAAGAATTAAAACGAAAAAGTGTTTCACAAAATAATTCTCAAAACCAAAAATCAAAGTCTTGACTGTCTTACCTTTAAAAATAATGAAAAATCACTATTTATAGACATATATTCCTAATTAAAATAGACTTAGAAAATATAAAATAGGATTACACAACCACTTCAACGGTTTAGTTTTATGGCTCGTAGAAACCTTTCGTGTAAAATAGTTTCTTCACTTATCTATCTGGAATGTTCTATGGACAGGTTCTATGACTCGTAGAACTTTGCACCTTCCATCCTAGCTACTCGTAATTCAATTATTGGAATCCAACGTCTCTGATCTTTTTTATAACTTGGAACTACGACCTGTAGTCTAGTCTCATGGTCCCACACTTAGCTCTAAAAATTACTGGTCCCTTCTACAACTCATTCCTACAGCTCGTAGGTTAACTCACCAATCCTCAAAAAGCTTCTCTTTCACTATACTCTTCAATCCGACTTGCCAAAACCTACTTTCCTGCAAAATAAAGATAAAACAACATCAAATCCACTAACAAATTCCTATTAAACATGAAAATTTTCAATTTTAAAGCATTACAAGTATCATAAATTTGTGGTACATCCACACCCTCAACTTAAAATAGTTTCTTGTCCTCAAGCGACATTACTAATACAAAACGACACGATGCAAAAGTAGACATAGAATTTAAGACATCACATGGTCTTTTCTAAACAATGCATCCTCCATTTTCTTATTCAAACACAGTGGAATCATTCATTCCAAAATAAGCTAACACATGTGGATCAATTCATGATATATATAGATATACCAATGGATACATTCACATGCATAGATAAAAATATACCAAGATACTGACTTTTTGATAATGTCACTTGTTCCCTTACCGCAAAGAAGTCTTATGTTCACACATATATAAATATATTTCTCAAGTACAATGACTTGGTATACACTCGCTCTTACAAAGGAATTCAGTATTGTACATGCACAATATCATTCGCTTGACCTTATTTTCAATACTTAGACTCTTGAACCGTTAGATTAGGATCATTATAGGACTTTCTTGGCTTGTAACGTAGGCACAGGGTTATGTATGATTTATTTAGATTTAATTTTTTGTCATCCTTGACATTATATTGGCTTATTTCCTCTTTTACAATCCGTCCTCATTTCACCTCAATTTTCTCTTTCCTTATTTTTCATTAATATTCGGGTGTGGCTTTCGAATTTTTTTTTCTTTTCAAAATTTTCTTCTACTTTTCATTTACTTCTTTTTCTTTTCTTTTTCATGGCCACACATCCTTATTTTCCTCTTTTCTCCTTACACAACTCTTTTCATACCCCTTTCTTTTCTCGCATCCATCCATAGTAGCCACCCTCAACTTAGGCTTTTAGCCTGAGTTGAGGCGCAAGATATCCAAGGAGGGACTAGGGACAAAAAAAATGTTAACAATTTATAAATGAGGAAGGTGAATTGGTTAAATAAAAAGAACGGTCTATTCAAGGCTCAAAAATTTGGATCAAGGGAGAATTTTCACTAGGTTGCTTGCTTTTAAGCTTAGTGAACTTTGTTCTAACAAAGGCCTATGATCCTTTCCTAATTAACATTCAATTACCCTAGCAAGACTAATGAAACAAGTTCTAGATAGACACTATCGCGCCCCATTTTTCACAAACGGGTTGTCCAACAGTGTGACAACTCTTTTAGTATTTATTAAAAGAAAAGAGTCGCCACTTAACGAATTAAGCGTGTTAGGGCATCATTCTAAACTAACTATCAATAAATTAAATAAAAAGGTCAACAAACTAGTGATCGGGTAAGGGTTCAAATCACCATGACAGAAAGATGTTAAGCACCTTTTGAGGTCCACAAATGTGGGTCATGACCGTATCTCATTTTTCTACTCGGATCACCTTACATCATTTCTGAAAGGGCCTATCTACCCCTACCCCTTTTTTCTAAGTTCATTTATTATTTTAAAGCTCAAGGCAATCTAAAAAAATCATAAAACTAAAACATCCTTCAGAGGTGCCTAACGTCCCATCTTAAGGTCCAAGAGGCAGTAGACTTACTGAATGGTAAGTACTAGACTTAATGAAAACTCAAGTTGCCTAATTATGCACTAAGCGGCAAACAAAACATACAGGACAAGATGTTAGCACATAAAATCTCAAGTTGACCTCTAAATTGATTATTTAGCATGCTAGCAAACACACGTAATTGTGAAGGTTTATGGAAGAATTAATGTATATGCATATATAAATGGGCATTATAACTGATTAATTAATTTATTAATGAGGCAAAAAAATAATGCATAAATCATATTGTTTTTCAGAAGGTTGAGAACAATGCAGAATTTGCCAAACAGGCAGCAGTTTAATCAGAAAGTAGTTTGTATCCTAGTTTTAGTTGTTTGAACTTTATTTTTAGTTAGCATGCTTAAACAAGTTAGGAATTAATCAGAAAGATTTACTAACTGTGTGAGCATGTTGGAATTAATAATCGGGTCTTAAACTGTGTGTCTAACTCATATGATATGCTGAAAAATAAATTGAATTTAAGCCTACAGACTGATTTTAAACATGCTGAGATTTATTATTGATCCTATAAGCATGGTTTCTAAATAAAGGATAAGATAAAAATAATTATTTGAAGCCTATATGCATGATTTCTACACCCAAATAATAAATTTTAAAAGAATTAATTAAACCCTAAAGGCATGACATCTTTAAGTTTTAACATGTTAAAATTTTTAAAAAGGTTATAGGCAGAATTTCTACGTAAAATAGCATGAATATTAGCAATTGATTTTAAAATAGGAATGCTTACGGATGTATAAAGAGTTATTGAGATCAGATTTGATACTTGTAGATTTTTTATTTTTTTTAACAGATGCTTATGATATATAAATTAATCTAATATGTTTGAACAATATTGATATTAATTTATAGTATTAATAACGTAAGTAGCATATCAGTTCTACGAATTACTTTTACTACATGCTGATAGTAGGTTACTTAGTCTAGCATACTAAAACAGTATTAATAACTAATTCTCAACACCAAACAGACAAATAACTGCGGCGTAAATAAAGCAATTAGCACATAAGTCTCCTCCCCTAGGAAGTCCCCAAATTATTTCATATATAGAGTAGTTTAGAGTTTACAAAGTTATTACAAGCCGGAATATAATAAAGCTGTGAAGAATTAATAACATAAGAAAAATAAATAAACATCTTAAGTGGCCAAAACCGCCCAAATTCATTCCCAATCCAGGTGAACTCTGCATGTCTTGAACTATATTCAAAACCTATTTAATCGAAAAGAAAAAAAATATAGACAACACATATATATGACGCGCAGAGTGTTAATTGCACGAAACAAACCATATTACCATATAATTGTAGAGAAAAGCACTAATAAAACAACAAATGAGAGATAGGGACTAACATGGGCGCTTCCCTTTAAAGTTATAAACTATCCAAAAATTAAATAATACACTAATGTAACACACATCTATGAACAAACAAGGAATGTGATAGTGTGCACATAATTAAAGAGAATAATGGGGTAAATAATACATTGTGAGGAATAGAGACTAACCCGGGCGCTTCATGTTAAATAGCACGAATTAAATAAATAATTGATGAATGTAAGAAATAAATATAATGCTACTAAAGATTACTAACCGATTAAGCCGATAATTATTTAGCAAAACAAACAATACTGAATTTAAAAATTCACTTGAATGCAACCCAGAACACCCAAGAGTAATATGCTAAGACAGTTATTATATTTTTTGAGAGTGTGATTGTGTGAATATTGTGCTTAAAAACGTCTTCAGAGAATGAAAGAAGTCTTCTTTATATAATAGTGAACCCAATCAAAATAAAGGAGCGAAAGGAAATCAAATAAATTCCTCCGACCTGTCAATCTAAAGTGGCCATGAGTAAAATAATCAATCAATAAGGCATGCAATTTGAGTCAATATTTTACCCCAAAAAATAATCTGATAGCAAGAATTTACCATAAAATTATGCTAGCAAGTTTACCATAAATAATATACTAAGAATCAATAAATAATACAAGGAGAGTCATTTAAGAGCAGTAATTTGAATCAATATTATTAAAATCAAGTAAGAAAAAGGGGAAGTCCTAAAGAAGGAAAATAATCAAGCAAGCAACATCAATTGTTGAACTCTATTTACAAACCAAATTGTAGCAGCATTTACCATAACAAGACACAAGCAAGAATCTATCTAAATTTATATAAGGAATTAAAAATCAATTTAGAGTATCAATAAATCAATATTACCATAATAAAAGTCAATCAGTCAATATTCTTAACATACCATAATCAAGTAAAGAAAAACAAAGTTTACAAATTTAGGTGCATAAGAAAACTAAAAATTAGATTTAAAGGAAGAAATAAAATTTGTAACCTTTCAATAAGGCTGTCAAATATGATTGCAAATCAAAAGGTCCACAACAACAATATACTAGTTACAGTAAATATTCCCCAGAATCAAGCTTTTTCAATTAACATATCAAGTTAAATTATAATTCACTAAACATAATCATCAGCAGAATTTGGAGTCCTACAGAGAAACTTGGAGTTTCAGAGATTAGGTTGAGCTCCTGGCGTTTGGAAATATCGGTTTCCATTTGTTTTGGCTAGGCTTAGTCTTAAAATTATATTCAGAAACAACTTGTACTTGTCTTGTATTTGTAAAAGCCTTGTACTCCTATTATGGATTAGATGCTTAAATACTAATTAATGTTAGGTCTTGCGATGATTCATGTATTGCTTTTGTTGATTATCCTTTCTCTTCTTGTTCTAAGCTCTTGCTTCTTGTTGTTTGCCTTCCACTTGGTAGTCTGTTGCTTATGGCTCCAGGCTAACGGTTAGCCTTACCTATTGGTGGGGTGTAGTTGGTTTCATCATGACCTGAGAAATTGGGTCATGACAGTTAGGTATTAGAGCCCTAGGTTGATTGACATCGTTAGTATGAGGGCAAATGCCTATTAGAGTCTTGCGGATTGGTGCGGAGACGTTTGTATCCAATCTTTTGGAGGGCATTCTTAGGAAATTCTATTTTTGACTCTCATCGTGTGTTTTCCCTTTGAGTAACCTCTAAAATTGCTTCTTTGGAAACTCTCTCCTTGATGGATAGCACGAAGCTTTCGATGGATGTGGGTGGAGCATCAACACATTCCACTAGAGTTTCAGCACGTGATCAGGCTAAGAGGCCTTATTCGGGCATGGACCTTGAGGTCATAGGCATTCCTTAGCATTCAGAGAGTCAAGCGGAAGCCCAAACTATGGCAAGGTCATTGGCTACCTCAGTTCCTCGGTATTGAGCGTTATGAGACCGAGCTTCTCCAAGGGTACACCTCAGGTAGGTGCGTTTCTTGGTGCAGCGGGTGCTCCTCAGAACAGAGTTGGGTTGATAGGTCCTAAGTAGGGTTCGTCGTCCATTTTTGACTATGTGTTGAGTTTTCTAGATTGAGCAGGGCATAACCTTACATTGTTCCCTTCAGATAAGGAGTTGAGTTAGGGGTTGGTAAGAGGGTTGACTTTTCCTCTCCGGTTAGGATCGGAGCATCGAATATCAACATGGTATACTTTTCCCCTTGTTGTGAGTCAGGTGAGGGCTGTGGAGCAGGCATTCCTTGAGATTTACAATTATGGTGGTAAGAGGCTTTGCCATGAGTAAAATAGTGACATAATTCAACCTTGAGAGGTGAGTATCAATTCAGAGAGGGACAACTTTCTTTTCGACCAATACATCCTATGGAGGTAGCATCTCAGGTTCCAGGGAGTTGTGAGGTAGGTCCTTGTGTTGGTGGCAGACAGAGTTTATGCCAGACTTCTCATGGTGGTAATTTTGGACCTTCGAGTGTTGGGTCTCATGTTACTCCAGTTGGGTCTTTGCATCCAGCTTCTCTTGGTAATGGTTTTGAGTGGAGTGGCAGATAGGCCACTAAGTTAGAGATTGTCACAAGGCCCCAATGCCGTTTTCTAGGGGTAGTTCTGAGTCTGGCAGAGGTAGACAGGACAGATCACCACATCATTCATGTCGTGCTTCACTCTATAGAGGTTCCTATGATTGTGGGAAGTTGGGTCACTGGTCTAGAGAGTGCCCAGGGGGAGTTTCTTTTTTAGGCATTGCAAATATCTGATACTCCCCAGTGATAACACTCAAACTATTAGAGTGAGCGATCGTTATCAATAAAAAATACTCAACTAAGAGTCGGGATCCAATCCCACAAGGAGTGTAAGGATAAGAATCCAAAAAGTAAATTAAATTATGACTAATCTATTGTAGCGAATGAGACAAATTGGTAGATTATTCCATAAAATTTAGTTAAGCGATTTCAAGATCAAGCATGAGTAATATGCTAAACTAACCAGAGTTCAATTGATTTAATTTGATTCTAGGGGTATAGGGGTTTGTATTGATGCCAATTAAGGGTAAAATTGCATTGCTCGGCAAAGCTTAACAATCATAGATTAGCTGGGTCATCTTCAATAATGTTAATCTTCTTTCTATCTCATAGTATTATTTCATAAAATCTCTTTTCGGTCTATGTGATTCACATATCAACCCATTACTTTACTTTTACAACTAGATTCAACTATATTGTAAACATTGAGCTAGTTACCCACTTTTATTGGTCTCTTTCAAGCACCATATAGAGATGTAAAGTAGGATTAAGTTGTTCACCTTAACCCTTAAATTAATCACATGCTAACAACCTTAATCCGCAGTGACCAAGAATAAAATAGAGCAATACAACATACCCACTAATTTAAATTAGTATCAAACCCCATGATTATATCCCTAGAAATTAGGATTTTAGCCACCCATCACAAAAAGTACAAAGACTATACATATGATGATAGAAGGCATAGATGTGATGAAATTAAGTAATTATAATAAACATCCACTTTGATTCAATCTTGAAATTGTTGGTTAAGAGAGAAAAATTCTAAACCCCACAACTAAGAGAAATACCCAATAGTTTCTCTCTCTAAGAGTTCCAAAAGTAAAAAGTGATAAAAGATAAGATAGATCTACTTTATCTCTCTTCCCAGCTATTTATACTTTCCAAAGAGATTCTTCCTCATCCCATTCGGTAACATTAGTCGGGCTCCCCGAACTCACTTGGCAGATCAATGTTTGTATCATTCAGCTCACCATTTATTGGCTACAGGATTAAGTGTATGAACTCCAATGGGCGAACTCGATGGAATACTCCCTTCATGATTGGTGTATCACCGAATATCACCTTGTGTGCCTAAGGTAGCTTTCAATTTTACTCTTTAGTCTGTCACTTTCGGCGATGCATTTGGGTTCGTCGTTAGTAATTTAGTGGATCACTGATGCAACTCTTCTTCGCCAATTTACTTTGACACTTGGATTTTAAACACTGTCTATTTTGGCGAGATCCAACCATTTGGGTGATTTGCCCTTTTTATTAAGCAAACATCAAGTTGGGGCTTTCTACTCTTTTCAATGTTTTTGGTTTTTCTTTCAAGTATTCATCCTTGCCTTGTCCCTTAGCCTTCATAGCTATAAATCATCATAATATCATTAGAATAGGATATAATTAGGCATTGAGAACACTAATTGTTGAATTGAATAGGCCTCAAATGAGTGTAAATCTACCACTCATCAATAACCCCAACTTAAACTTTTGGTTGTCCTCAAGTAAATCAAGAACACAATTAGTTCAACAAGGGTGTCTACAAAAATTCTCAATGAGAGCTAACATGCAAGTTCCACTACAAGACTACTTTCAATCAAATTCAATACTTAATCATGATTAAAAAAAGCTTCAAATGATGACTAGCGGGTATTGAACCAAGCTCAAACTCACTATCGCTTCTTCTCTTTAACAAAACCATGTTTCAAAAATTGTATTCAAGTGCCCTAACATTAAGAACAATTCCATTCTCTCACAAATCAAGTCAATAAAGAAATTAGAAATCAATACAACTCTCACTCTCTAAAAGAGAAATACATGCAAGCTTCATCTCATAGGTTTGTCTATATTTTCCAATCATCACACAACCTAGGTCATGCAAGATCTCAAGGATCTTTTAGGCTTGTAATGGGGATGAGGGTAAGGGTATGGTCTATTTGTCTTAGTGACTTCACCTTTGCAAAGTATTATTGCAATCATTTTCACCTCTTATCAAGTTCTTTCCATTCTTTTTCACTTGGGAACTAAAACTTTGACTTGTCAATAATTTTATTGTAGACTCCTTTTAATTTTACCAAACTTTCATTTTCATTTCAATTTTCAAATGTTTGTTCATTACAATCTTTCTTTTTTTATAAGGAGGGGTTCCTTCTTTTGTAACAAACTTCAAAGTTAAGTCTCACTTCATCTTTCTTCGTATTCCACTTGACACTCTTTCCTCTTTCATGTCCACACCCCCAACTTAGGTTTTTAGCCTAAGTTGGATATTAAAACAAATCAATGCTTCAAAAAGGATTTATGGGTGAGACGTTAGGGATAATTTGGCTCGAGAGGTTTCAAAACTGTTGTCAACAAACAGTTTAGGCTCAGAAGGTGAAAAAATAGTTCCAAACCCTCACAAGGTAGTCACGACAAGGTATGAGAATTTGGGTTCCCTCTCAAAATTTATGCCTATGATCATTTCTTACATTCACTAAAGCTAGAGAATCAGAAAAACAAGGCAAATTCTAGGATTCAACAAGAATATTTTCAAGTAAAACCATACCCCCACAAAGCACTTCAAACATAATTATTTAGCACAGCCTGAAAAGATCAATATCTTATGTGTGTTGGTCATTGCAAGACTCACATCACAACGCAACTAGTCAACACAAGATTCAAAAAGACCATTCAAAAATGTAGCCACACTGATTTCTTCTTGCAATACCAACACTAAACACAATTCTCATCATGAGTACTATACAAGACATCAGTATTGAACATAATCAATTCTTGAACATTTTCAATAAAAACTCAAGCATTTCACAAACTTCCAAACTTATGGGGCAAAGGATAGAGAGACAAAAGTGAAACTAACGCTATTTAGCATAGGGTGGGCGCCACACCTCCTACCACCCTCCCCCCCACCAAAAAGAAAATGTAGTGTCCTCAATGAAAATAAAGGAAATAAATAAGCTTAGATTGAGTGACTCCCTAGCGCCTGAAGGGAAATCACATTTGCCTAAGAAGGTGACAGATGATCCAAGGTTGGCAGATTGCTGAACTTGGAAAGATCGTCAACCGTGCTTGTAACAGATGAGAAATCATTGCCCAACTCGGAAAGTTGAAGATTGATCTCCTAAAGAAATAGGTGAATCACTGAATTTCTAGGCTCATCGCCAAATTTGAAAATACGCCCCCTAAATTATGCAGCTCATTGGGTGAACTGAGTCGGGTTCTCCCAACATCATCGGTAGATCGCTGAGTTTGGGATGTACATCAACGAATATGGCAGTACTTCCACAAAGTTGAGCTGCCCAAGGGGCAAACTTGATGGAGCTTCACTTAGTGTCTTCAACGGATCGCCAAATCGGGCTATAGGTCACCTATCTTCTTACCATCTTGCACAAGTGACACACACATTTTTGAAAACCATTAATACTTGGATTGCCTCTCAAGAAGCGCTTGATTTATCAATGCATGATGACGTGGACATGCTTTCAAGCATCATCCCAGTAGACCACTTCAACAACTCTCACATCACGATTCTCCCCAAAGTATACTTTCAACCGTTGACCATTAACTTTGAATTTTATACCCTTAGCATATTCAATCTCAATAGATCCATTTCCATACACTCTACTCACCTTGTATGGACCAGTCCATTTAGACGAAGCATTCCCAGGAACAATTTAAATTGTGAATTGAAAAGAAAGACTAGCTTACCAACTCTAAGCTCTCGATGCAAGATCTAGGCATCATGCCAACATTTAACTTTCTATTTATAGAGTAAATCTCTCTCATATGCTTGTAACTGAAACTCATCCAATTGAAGTAGTTGACCTACACGATTTTTGGCAACCACTTCTAGTTTAAATTCACCCTCTTTAACACCCATAAGGCTTTGTGCCCTAATTCAACCGGTAGATGAGAGGCCTTCCCAAATATCAATTTGTATGAAGACATGTCAATAGGGGATTTGAAAGATGTTCGATGGACCCAAATCACATCATCAAACTTACTAGACCAATTAGTGCGATGGATATTCACTATTTTGGATAGGATGTTCTTTATCTTCCTGTTAGACACCTCAGCTTGTCCACTTGATTGTGGATGGTATGGTGTGGCGACCTTATGTTTTACCCTATACTTAGAAAAGAGTGCCTCAAATTGGTGATTGTAGAAATGAGAGCCATTATCACTTATAATGGCTCTTGGGGTCCCAAACCTTGTGAAAATATACTTTTTGAGGAACTTTGTAACACTTCTCCCTTCATTGTAGGGTAATTATATTGCTTCCACCCATTTGTACAAATAATAAATAGCCACAATGATGCATTTGTTCCCAAAAGAGCTAGGGAAAGGTTCCATGAAATCAATCCGCCAAACATCAAATAGTTCAATCGCAAGAATTTGTGACAAAGGTAGCCCATGTCTCCTTGAAATACTCCTTTGCATTTGACATTGCACATAGCCCTTACAAAAGGCATGAGCATCTCAAAACATTGTGGGCCAATAGTAACCACATTGGAATACTTTAGAGGTTGTACGTATACCTCCATGATGTCCCCCCGCCGGTGAAGATGGCAAGCTTCAAGTATTTGTTGCACCTCCATTTCAGGCATACATACCTCTTCACATCAAATAAAAATTTCCCATTTTGATGGCTACTAAATTCTTCAAGTAACAACGAACATACAAGGAAGTTAGCATAATCAGAATACCAAAGGATTGAGGTTTGGGAGATTGACAATACCAATTCATCAGGGAAAGCCTCGTTAATGTCCCTTCCCTCAGCCACTACAGCATCTGCTTCAAGCCTTAATGGCTGGTTGGATACTTAGTTTTCACGCCCCTTTCTATCCATTACCTGAAAATCAAATTCTTGGAGAAGAAGCACCCACCAAATTAGTCTAGGTTTGGCTTCTTTCTTTGTCATCAAGAACCTTAGAGAAACATGATCAATATTTACAACAACTTTGGTACCCAATAAATATGCTCTAAAATTTTCAAACCCATACACAACGCGGCTAACAACTCTTGCTCCATGACAATATAGTTCTTTTAAGCTCAATTCATAGTCTTGCTATCATAATAAATGGGATGAAAGAACTTATTTTTTCTCTACCCAAGAAAAACGCCAAGTGCAAATCCGCTAGCATGACACATCATTTCAAAGGGAAGATTCCAATCAGGGATAATTAGGATAGGGCAAGACAAACTTTTCTTTCAAAGCTCATAAAAGCCTTCAAACAAGTGGCATCAAATTCAAAAGCACTCTTCTTTTCAAGTAACTAACACCTCGGATTAGAGAAAGTCTAGAAAAGGGTCAAGTGCGCATGTCAAGAACCTAAAAATGGACCATGGAACCCTCCACAGAGACCTAGAGGGCCATGTAGGGTACCACGATCCTTTTGGGAACTCGTGGTATGTTCTAGAACCTGCCCCAGGTAGGTGTCCCTCCCACGGAAGCCTAGATGGCTAGTGGTGAGGTTGACGGACCGTCCAAGGGGTCGTCAAGTGGCCTCCACAGATGGGGGCTTCTCCCCTAGTCACTAGTCAAGGACCACAAACGCCTAAATGGCCCGTGACGCCCTACAAGGACCATAAAGTTGTCTGTGAAGGGGCTTTATCATACTTAGAGTTTAGGGTCAACTTCAAATGATCATATCTTTTAGCACAAAATGAATTAGGCAGCCCATGACCTATTAAATTAAAGATCTCTGAGTTCTCTTTCCAACGCCACCAAATTTGCCTAATGTCAAGCTTGGATTAAAACGCTATGCCCCAAAATAGTTAAGCCCTGTCAGGCAGAGTTTCTTCACGACCTGTTAGACGGGCCGTGGTGGTTTTAGACGGTCTATTTAGGCCTCCTTGAATTCATTCATTAGGGTTTTAGTCAGGGGCTTTTGGATCTTTTCCTAATTATTTTAACTCAATACTAAATCATTTTACCTTCTACCCAAAGTCCTATATAAGTATTTTTTACCCCCTAAATCACCCAATTCAATTCATTCTCTCAAATTCTCAAAAAAACATCAAGCCATCCTCTCAAATATTTCTATCTCTAAGGAAGAAGAAGAAGTCAAGTTAGGGTTTCAAGATCAAGTCTCTGATTCACCAATTGCTTATGGGCTTTGAACTTCAAGGTATCATATTGTTCAGCTATAGTTCCTCCATAGGCTTCTAAATTCTCCAATTGAAGTTAAGGTTTTCTTCCATATCATGGGTTCCTTTAAATGTTGATCCAATTGATTGTTTTATGAACTATTTGCATTAATTGAGATATTTTCATGTTTTAAAGTTGAATCCCTATGAACCCATGCTTAAACAATGTCTACGCTATGATAATATAATGTGGGTTTTGAACTATGACAGATGAGTTTATAAAGATATGCATTTTCTATATAAAGTTGATGAAAATGATTTAAGTTGGTTTGTGAGTAAAGCATAAATTTTGTTATTGTTATTGTTGTGAAATTATTTCTCACATGCTACTCAATACATGAATGTCAAAGGGTTTTCTCACATAAGGATTCTTAGAGTTGAAAGGTTTTCTCAACTAAACTTTGAATCAAGTTTTAGGAGCTATTCTAATCAAACCTAGCTTGGATTTGCTACTTGATGTGCCTCATATAAATGATATTACAAGTTAAGAGTTATGACTATTCCCTGGAATTTATTCTTATCACTGAGAGGATATTGAGATGGAAGCTCTCCCATTGCTAGAGGTCGCGTATCTAGTAGTAATCTCCTTATCCCATACCTATGTGCCACCATAGGATGATTGTCTTAGATAGATGATGATTTTCTTAGATAGACATTAGCTAGTGGATCCAATAAGATAGAAGTTAAGGTTCTTAAATTGACAAGTAAGGACACCCCTTTTTGGTGTGGGCAGACATCGGATTCCATGTTATAGCTCACATGGTCTCTATTTCAGATAAGGTTACTTCCCACACTAATGATGAACTAAGGTTACTTCAAGAAGTATATCACAAGTGTTCAAAGATGAGTTTTACTTACATTAACCATGATTACAACGATGTTTTCTAACCTCTTATCTTATAGTTTTAACTTGGTATTTGCATGTCATGAAAAAGTCCTTTTTAGCATGATTTTATAACTCTATGCATTGCTATAATAATAGGTACATTTTCATACTAACGCATACTCTTGCTTACATTATTTTTCCCAAATGTAGGGTCTGACTTTGTAGTTTCCAATCTCTATGACTAGGGACCACTTAAGTAGTTAATGAAGATTGGTGAGTCCTCATTTTCATAGGATCGAGCCTTTGTTTCTTATTATCTTTAATTTTTAGTATTATTGTGATGTACGGGATACGTCCCCATCACTCTGGATGTAATAGATGGCCTTTGAGACTATTATCTTGTTTATGCATGGTAAATGTCTTGTGTAGGGCCTCTTGGGGCCTTATATTCCATGTTACACCAAGGGTATACTTTGGGTTGTGACAAACTTGGTATTCAGAGCGCAAGGTTTAGAAGGTCCTAGGATGTCTTATAAGCCACATTGAGTAGTCTTGTTCATAAGTGTGAAACGTGTCATATTTATGAATGAGAAGCTATAAGATGATTAGGAAACTCCACATATTTCATTACTCTAAGTCATGTGATAGAGTGTAACTCTATATGTCCTTTCTCCTAATCCCTATCCGATGATTTTTAGGAAAATGGCCCCTCGAAGAGCATACGTTAGGAGGAATGCAAATGAGAATGTGGAAGCTCCTCAAGTTTTGGTCGATCCTTTCACCAAGCAAGTGACTAATACGGAGTTTAGGGCTATTTTTCAAGTGTTGGCTCAAGCCAATAGGGAGATTGTGGTTCCCGTGAACCCAAATATGGGTACGGTGGCATCTAGAGTAAGGGAATTCACTAGAATGAATCCCCCCCCCAGTTTCATGGTTCTAAGGTTGAGAAAGATCCTCAAGAGTTCATTGATGAAGTGTATAAAGTGTTGATGGTCATGGTAGTGACACCGGTGGAAAAGGCGGAATTGGTCGTTTACTAATGTAAGGGTGTTGCTCAAGTTTGGTTCAACCAATGGAAGGAAGGGAGGGCGGATGATGCGGGTCCTCTCAATTTAGAAAAGTTTAAGGTTGCATTCCTTGATAGATTCTTTCCCCTTGAGATGAGGGAGGCAAAGGTGCTTGAATTCATGAACCTTCATCAAGGAAACATGAGTGTGAATGAATATACTTTGAAGTTCACACGATTGTCTAGGTATGCTCCTACTATGTTACTGACCCTAGAGAAAGGATAAGTAAGTTTGTGTCGGGAGTGTCCGAGATGATAGTCAAGGAATGTCGTACCGCCATGCTTATGAATGATACATTTCTCGTCTAATGGTACATGCTCAACAAATAAAAGAAGAGAAACTTAAGGGAAGATCTAGGGAGACAAAGAAGGCAAGGACCAGTGATGGTGACTTTTCACATTCAAGGTCAGATGGACGTTGTCATTCTAGGTTCCGGTAAAGGTTTTTTGGACAAGGCTCCTCAAATTCTCCTTCTAGATTCAACAAAGATAGGGTGTCTAAACCTAAACCTCAAGGAGGAAATGGTAGTGGATCTTCATTGTCTACTTGTGCTAAGTGTGGAAGGAAGCATGAGGGTAAATGCTTAGCTGCTAAGGATGGTTGTTATGTTTGTGGTAAGAGTGGCCATAAGATAATAGATTGTACAACACTTACGGCTAAGGGAAGGGAATGTAGGGAAGCTCTGCCTAGTGGTTCGGGTTTAAGTGCTCCAAAGCAAAACAGATTCCATACATTCCAGATTCGCCAAGAGTAAGAGGGTTCTCCCGATGTGGTTTCTGTTATGTTGGAATTCTTTCATCTTGATGTTTATTCTTTGCTTTATCCCGGTGCTACCTTGTCTTTTGTGACGCCATATGTCACTATGAGGTTTGATATTCTTGCAGATGTGTTGTTAGACTAGTTTTCTATCTTTACTCTTATCGGTGAATATATTGTGACTAAGAGAGTGTATAGAAATTGTCTTGTTTCCTTATCCCATAGATTCACTCATGTTGATCTTGTAGAGCTTGATCTTCTAGATTTTGATGTCATTCTTGGTATGTATTGGTTGCTTTCTTGTTATGCTTCTATTGATTATAGAACTTTAGTTGTCAAGTTTCAATTTCAAAATGAGCCTATCTTAGAGTGGGAAAGAGGAAATTCTGTGCCAAATTAAGGTCAGTTTGTTTCTTGTATTAAAGCTAGAAAGATGATTTCCAAGGGTTGCATATACCATATAGTTAGGGTGAGTGATATGGATTCTAAAACCCTTACTCTTACGTTGGCCCCCATTGTAAATGAGTTTTTGAAAGTGTTCCAAGATGATATACCCAGTATTCCTCCCGAAAGGGAAATAGACTTTGTTATTGACCTTCTTCCAGATACGCAACCTATCTATATTCTTCCTTACAGAATGGATCCGGCAGAACTTAAGGAAGTGAAAGAGAAATTGAAAGATTTGTTGGATAAGGATTTTATCTGACCGAGTATCTCTTCATGGGGTGCTCTAGTTTTGTTTGTTCTAAAGAAAGATGGTTTGCTTCGTATGTGTATCGATTACCGTCAGTTGAACAAGGTTACCATTAATAATAAGTATCCTCTCCTAAGGATAGATGATTTATTTGACCAACTACAAGGAGCAAGTTACTTCTCTAAGATTGACTCCGATCGGGTTATCACTAATTAAGGGTGAAAGAGGGTAATATTCTGAAAATGACTTTTCAAACTCGGTATGGTCATTATGAGTTTTTGGTGATGTCATTTGGCTTGGCTAATGCTCCGACAGCTTTTATGGATTTGATGAATAGGGTGCTTAGAAAATACCTTGACATGTTTGTGATTGTGTTCATTGATGATATATTGATATATTCAAGGAGTGAAAATGAGCATACCGATCATTTGAGGATTGTGTTGAAAATCCTCAAGGACCAACAACTTTTGCAAAGTTTAGTAAATGTGAGTTTTGGTTAAAGTCTGTGGTTTTTCTTGGTCACATTGTTTACAAAAATAATATTGAGGTAGATCCTAAGAAGACGGATGCGGTAAAGAGTTGTGCTAGACCTCTATCCCCTTTAGATATTAGAAGTTTTTTGGGTTTAGCCGGTTACTATAAAGGTTTGTGGAATCGTTTTCATTGGTTGCCTCTCCATTTATGGCATTGACCCAAAAGAAAGCCAAATTCTTATGGTCGGAAGCTGATATACCGTGAGTTTATGGTATTTCTAATACAGTTCACTTACAAGTTGTGTGTGTCTAGGGCCTTTTTGTTTTGGTTTTTATGAGTTTTTTATCATATTTTGCAGGAAAGATGTTCAGGCGCGGAATTAGAGAAACAGCTGAAAGAAGTGCATAAAAGGGCATCTACGGAGGTGATCGACGGACCGTAGGTCCATTGACGCTCCGTAGATGATGGTCGTAGATCAGCAGCCAAAGCATAAAAGGGAAATCAGGGAAATATGACAAGTGTAGAACCACGACGCTCATTGACGGTCCGTAGATTGATCTATGGACCGTACTGTTGATCCGTAGATTGATACTGCGAGGGTTCCAGTACCTGATTTTTGAAGATTCCAAGTATGGAGCTACGGAAGGGGATTGACGGACCGTAGATCGATCTACGGACCGTAGATCGATCTACGGTCCGTACTGCACATCCGTCGTTTGCTTCAGAGAAGCTGGATTTTGGAAGCTCAAATCTTTTCCAAGGCTGGGCTGACGGAAGGGACTCACAGACCGTAGATCCATTGACGGTCCGTGAGTCAATCTCGTGGATTGAAGACGCGTTCCTGAACAAAACTTTCCTTATTTTGTTTCCCTTTTTATTTAGGACTTGTTTTCTATAAATAGGGCATGTAAACCTCATTTTTAGGGGTTAGACATTATTATTCTACTCTAGTTCTTGACTTGGGAGATTACCTTGCAACTTTAGCAATTATTAATTTCCTAAGTTCGTTTTGAAGATTTTTTGGTATTGAAATTCGAGTTGAAATTCTGGGTTTATTATTCTTCTTTCGTAAGTTCATCATTCTTTCATCTACAACCATGAATTTTGTTCATATGATTATGGGTAACTAAACTCCACAACTAGGGTTGTGGAAACCATGAGCGATTAACAAAGTATGAATAGTAAATAAGCAATTCTTGAATAGTATTTTGCATGCATTGATAATTCTTTCGTTTAGAAGTCTTTTTAAC
>JAJOOS010026478.1:0-35715 GCA_029582725.1 Solanum chiquidenum
GTTGCCTTTGCTTTGTTATTGGTCACACTTAAAAAGTGTTGCCTTCTATATCTCATCTAGAGCAACACTTATAAAGTGTAACTTTTCTTATGTACAAGATAACATTGGACGTCCTACAACAACACTTTTGAAGTGTGGCAATGTTATGTAGAATTTTGTAGCCACAATTTTTTATTTTTAAGAATAATAATTTTTATTTGCATATATTCAATAATCACATAATTAAATATACAAGTGACCTAAAGCACAAAATTAACTAATAATTAAATCGAAGCTATATATTTCAAATAAACTTCGAGAAACATGTCTTGTACAACCAATACTTAGAAAGTGATTGCTTAAAGATCTCTACTACCAATAAATTCCACAAAACCAAATGCATTCAAACATACATGACAATAGTACAAAAACTCTTCATCGTTCACTACAATAGATCGAGTTTACTTCTGGCCACAATTCAAATTCAATTACCAGCATTTTCCTGCACATTCAAAATAAAATTATAAGTTAGTGAAATAAATCATGTATTTAATATGCTTAGATTCATAGTAAGCCAAACCAATTCATAAATAGGAATGATGAAAAAAGAGAAAGGTGTGAAATTTTTTATTATGTATGAGGTACAACCAGTACAAGTTCTATGATGATATTATTTTATTAGTTTATATTCTGACATGGGAACCCATATTCTCTTTTTCTTCTTTGCCTTTTATTGGCTTCTGTTTCATGCCCTTTTCTTTCCTTTTTTTCTTCTTCTTTTTTTCTGTTTGTTTTATCCCTCTAAGCTGCATACATATGAGAAATATAATTTTAAGTGCATTTCCTCGCAACATGAAGCTTCCTGATCCATCAACTCCTAACTTAAAGGTAATTAGTTTTGCGAATCTTATTCACATTTTTCTTTATTGTTGTCAAGTTTGACAATGAACTCTTTTTTGGTGTCTATAGATTGATCTACTCGCAGAGATTAGTCACATAACAACAAGCAAGTTGATGAAGAATAGAGAGGATGGAAACAACAGTTCACAATACCAGCAGCACCAAAAACAATGAAATAACAACAAGGCAGCTGATGAAGAATGGCAGACTCAAAAGAGGAAAGCTTACATGCCAGTTCAACATAGCATGGACAGACCAAAATTTCCTAAGGAAACATTGTAGTAGCAGTAGACTCATCACACAGGTATGACTACTAATTCTGCACTCCCTACTTCAAATAATTTCATTGAGCTTTCTATACAGATCAACCAAACAATCAAGAAGGAGCTGAAAATCAAAACTCAAAAAATAAGGATACAATGGAGACACAAATTAATAATAAGTCAACCACTGACTTACGTTACACAGCCAACCAATTGTCAAATAATTCCGACAAGGAAAAAAAAAGAAAAAATTCTAAAAATCAAAGCAAAAGGATCACATGTATTGACTCTACTACTCCCTATCCCAGAACCCCATTGTTAATTGTTTGGATGAGGCTGTTGAAGTTATTGGAGGGTTAGAAGGAGGGTGTCATAAGAACACAACTAATTTACAGGATGGGGTATCCAAAGAGGGGAGTATGTCTCATGATGGGCATGAGAACACTCAGATTGACCATAGTCTAGACCATAGAGCCTCTGCTACCCCTTAGCATCACGTTCCGAATAAACAACAAGTTCCAAACATGTCTCATATTAATGCTATAAGTCAGGGTCAAGTGCAAAAAATTCAGGACAACAATGATAATAATCCAGGGAGGCAAGTTCTTATTACTCCTACCAGTGAAATAAAGAAGAAGGATCATCCAGACCCTACAGGTGACAACATTCAGCAGAATGGGAAAGATAATGATCAGACTTCTTCCAACAACAAATCAAAAGGTAAACCAACCAAGAAAACTAAAACCATCTCTCACAACAACCATCATAGTTCAAAGAAATAAAACAACAGGGGAAAAAAGTACACAACTACAACCCAAAATCACTAGAGTCCTCCTTCAACACAATACAATACTCATACAACTAAAAATATAAAAATATTTAGGTATAGAAGCTGAAGGGAGACAATGAGTGACAAAAACAAAGTACAGACTGAACTTTCAAAGATTCAAGATAGTAAAATAAGTTTAGAAATTCTTTACCAAGAACACCAGCTCAACTAGAAGAAAAACAATATGCAGACTGTTTTGCTGGCTATTGAAGTGCAGGAAAAAGAGTAGAACCAAAGGAGAAAATGAAATGAAGGATAATCAACTTACAAGAGAACTGCATCAGGTGAATAACACAGTCAAGGATACTTTAAAAATACAGCAAGGGAAAGAATCACATGACCAAGGGGATCAGTGGAAGACACAGAAGAAGAAGAAAAATAAATATCAAGAACAGGTCAATCCTAAGACTGTGTGGAAACCTAGAGACTTGCAGCATAAAGAAGGCATGGAGAATCAGCAAAATCCAGCTCAGGCAGGTATGACACTCAATGTTCCTACTCACAATAATTTTACTGGTTTAGATGTGCAGGAACAGGTTACAAAAAGCCTATATGGTCTGGATACCAGCAATAAGACATTAACCAAGGAGGATCAAACATCACACGACCCAGGTAAGCTAGTTAATTCAACAAGTAGTCAAAATGAACAGCACTCCCAAAAGAATCAAAATGCAGGAATTTCTAATAACATGGAACTTGTTATTGATTTAAGGCTCCCCTTACCCTATAACCCTACTATTATTTTTGTTGAGACTGTTGAGGTTATTGATGGGGTTTTTGGAGGGATGGGTGGAGGGATGAAGGAGACACAAACTAATATGCAGGAAGGAGAAACCAAAGGGAGGGATTTGCCTAATATTTTGCAGGAGGGGGAGAGTACAGACCAGCTTAAAGTTCCTATTATACATCACGAAAGTAAGCATCAGGCATCCCACCAGCTTGATATTGGGAAAATTTTACAGGGCTTAGGTAAGGAAAATCCTTATGCTGGAACCAGTGCTAGACAACAAGAGAAAAAGGGATTGTATAGTTAGATTCCTCAGAAAGATGCAAGGAAAAATCCTAAATCGATTACATGAAATGAAGAATCAAACTTCTAAACTAGCATGTAATGTATTGGTTAGTTACTTGTTTGAACTCAAGGCATATTCACTGTAAGAATATCGATTACATGAACTCAAACTTCTGGATGATTTCAGCCTTTATCGGCTTATAAGCCTAATAAAAAAGAAATTCTCAAGTGAAGAATCAGCCCACTTATACTTATTTAGTGATTACGAGCTACACTCCCAAAAATCAACTGATGAAGCTAAAATACGAGCTACACTCCCAAAAATTGTATAAAAAACACAAGAATATCAAAAGCCTAAAACTAAAATTTAGGACTTTCAAAGATAGAATTTGTTACCTGATAAACCCTACTCCAACAAAATCCTATTTTCAGCGAGAACTATGATGTAAATTGTGTCCTTCAGCGAGAGTTCTTCAGCTGTTGAGCTCTTCAGCTAGAAATCTGTCCGAAATCATGTTCTAGCTTCAATTCATCTTGCCAACAACCCCAAAGTAATAAATTCCTTATTATTCTCCTCTTCTAAACACAAAATAAAAAATCAATCAATAACAAGAAGACTATTATTAGTACTTACGGAACAGTGAATCGAACTCACGCTTGACGAAATTGTTATCGGAGAAGAGAATCGAACTCACGCTTGATGAAATTGTTATCGTTATTAGAACTCACGCGTGTTTTTCAGCTCAGTTCTTCAGCTTACCAATTCTTCAGGTCAGTTCTTCAACTCTTCAGCTCAGTTTTTCCAAGAAAGAGAGAACTCACGCGTGTTTTCCTCACAAACGTTTTATGTATTTTAATAAAATTAATGTTTTATGAATTATTTTTTTGGCCAATAAAAATGGGAGGGAGAGTTAAAAATGTTGGAGGGAATGTAATATTTGAAAATTTTAAGGCCAGACTTCTAATATGTTGTTTTTACAATTATAAAAATAGGACACTTTAAAAGTGTGGGCATATATGTTAATAGTTGTTGTCAATTTTATCATATTGTAACAACACTTATAAAGTGTAGCTTATACCATTAAAGAGTACACTTTTTAATTGTTGCCAATATAAAGTGTAGCTAAAAGTTAAAAACTTGGGCTACGCTTTGAAAGTGTCCCCCAAAATATTTTAGGCAACACTTTACTACCGTTTTCCAGAATTAGTGTGGCCCTAGGCCTAAAATGGTGTAGTGATGGTGTTCCCTTGTCCATTATATCTGATAGAGGTACTCAATTTACTTCTCAGTTTTGGAAGTCATTCCAAAAGGGACTTGGTACCAAGGTTAAGCTTAGCACAACTTTTCACCCACAAACCGATGGGCAAGTGGAGCGAACGATACAAAATTTAGAGGATATGTTAAGAGAATGTGTCATTGATTTCAAGGAAAGCTGGGATGATCACTTGCCACTAATAGAGTTTGCCTATAATAGTAACTACCATTCTAGTATTGACATGGCCCCCTTTGAAGCTCTTTATGATAGGAGGAGTAAATCTCCTATAGGGTGGTTAGAAGTGGGTGAAGTTGCTTTGATTGGACCCGAATTAGTTCATGAGGCTATGAAGAAAGTCAACCTGATTAGAGAGAGGTTGAGAACCTCTCAAAGCCCACAAAAGTCCTATGAAGATGTTAGAAGAAGAGACCTTGAGTTTGTGGTTGATGATTGGGTCTATTTGAAAATCTCGCACATGAAGGGTGTGATGAGATTTGGGAAGAAAGAAAAACTTAGTCCCCGATACATCGGCCCGTATCAAGTCTTGAAACGTGTTGGTAAGGTCGCCGATGAACTTGATTTACCAAATGAGGTGGCAACCGTACATCATGTCTCAATGCTTAAGAAGTGTGTTGGAGAACCTACATCGATAGTTTTCCTTAAAGGATTGGGATTTTATGAGAGCCTCTCATATGAGGAAGTTCTGGTTGAGATCTTAGACCGACAAGTTAAGAAATTGAGAAACAAGGAAATAGCTTCTGTAAAGGTTTTGTGGAGAAACCACTTAGTTGAGGGTGCTACATGGGAGCCCGAGGCCGATATGAAGCCCCAATACCCTTATCTCTTTCCTTCTATTCGAGCTTGGGGTAATAATTTTCCTCTTAGTGTGTTTTATGTTTAAATTTCATGTGTGCTTTATGTGTTCTCATGTTTTCTTTATATGCATGTTCATGAGTTGCTTAAGTTCAGAAGGAAATTACTTATCTGAATTATTTTTCTCATGATTGTTGTGCATGGAGTATGAGTTACCTATAGACTTAATGAGATGAGTTGTTGAACATGCCTTGACTTGGAATGGAGATTTCATCATTGAAATTGTGCTTTCTGAGATTAAATTGCATATGAGCTCCATGAGATTATGTAGAGCATTGATTTTGAGTTGGAGAATGTGAGGTAATGAATTACATAGTTGATATACCGCGAGTTCATGGTATTTTTGATACGTTTCACTTATAGTTTGTGTGTGTCTAAGGCTATTTTGTATTAGAATTAATATTCTGTGAATAATATTTGGAGGAAATAGGCTTGGATGTGGTTGATAAAGATGCAAGCTGAAAAGTGCAAAAGTGACCTCCAACGGAGCCACCCACGGACCGTAGGTCAAATGAAGGGCAGTGGATGGGCAGTCGTAGGTCATGGTATGGGGGTTGAAGTTCTAGTACTCAGTCCACAAAATGCCAGGATGGACCGTAGTCTAGTCCGCATACCGTAGGTAATCCATCGTAGGTGGAACATCAGGGAAGTCTGACCAAGTGTGGAACCACGAAGCATACAAAGGATCGTAGGTTGACCCACGGTCCATCTTGCATATCCAACGATGATGATCTAGGAGTGAAGGTTCCAGTACCTGATGATGTTTTCTAAGTGTCGAGCCACAGAGGGTGACCTACGGACCATAGGTCGACCCATGATCCGTATGTCGTGATGTCAACAGAAGCTGCATCCCAGCAGTTTATTTCCTTATTTTTGTGTGTTTAAGTTAGGATTTGTTTTCTATAAATAGGAGTTGTAAACCTCATTTTTAGGGGTTAGACATTATTCTATACTTCTATGTTTTGTTCTTTGGGAATTATTTTGCAAACTCTTAGTAATTAACTTTTTGGATTTTGTTTTATATAATTTTTCCTTTGAAATTCAATTAAAGATTTTGTGTTTCAACAATTCTACTTGTAAGTTCATGAATTCTTCCTATATAATTATGAATTGTGAACTCACAAGCATGAGTATCTAAATCCACAACTAGGGTTGTAGGAACCATAAGCAATTAACAAAGTATGAATAATAATTAAGTAATTCTTGAATAGTGTTTATGCATGTATTGTTAATTCTATCATGTAGAAGTCTTTTTAATGGTGGCCAATGTTAAAACTTGCCTCGTTTCTACTTGCCGAATCAAGGAGGTAGTGAATGAGAAAAAAATTAACAACAGAGATTTAGTAGATGATATCTAATAGTCTAATGTCAATTGGAGTGAGGGTGAAAAATAAGCCATACATTCATGTGATGACTAATATGAGGTAAAAGGTAAGGGTTAGTAAAGCATACACCCGTAGACGGACCAAGGTACGTGGTGAAATTCCCTACTAGGAGGACCAATAACTTAGGGATACCTAACTTACCAATTTTGCATGTAAAACACTAGGAAATGATTACTATTATTAGGATAACTGCGTTAAGAACTTGTGGAGAACACATATACCCTAGTTTATCTCTGATATTGATAGCTCAAAGTTTGAATCTTTTTTACTTGTTACTTAATCAACAATTTGTTACTTACTTACAAAATCCCCCCCCCCTTTTGTTTACTTGTCTCGGAAATAGTTTGACTAAACAAATATAATAGTGAGTTAAGTTTAAGTCTGAACCATATTCCTCATGGGATTGATCCTAACCTACAAGTTTTGTTCTTTATTTGATAACGATCACTTATACTTCTTTAGGAAGGTGAATTTTAATCATATCAAATTTTGGCACCGCTGCCGGGGAATACGGCTTTTGGATTATGTTTAACTACATTATTGAACTTTAGTCAAGTATTTCCTTATTTTACATTTTGCTTTACAGGTTTCTACTCTAGTATATGCCAAGTACAAGCAGTTGAGGTGAACCATTGACCCTTATGATTCTGAACTAAGAAAGACTTTGAGAAAAATGGAAAATCTAGGGGTCCATATTAATCCAATCATAGAGGAACATGATGATGGAGATGAATTGCAACCTCCTAGGTTGTATTATAATTACAGGGTCGACTACAATACAGTTGAATCAGAAGGACCTATTGTTCTTCCTCCTCTACTTCTAGGGAATAGATTTGTAGTGACCAGAAGTATGATACAAATGTTTAAACCAAGAGGGTTGTTTTCTGGTCTATCTTTGGAAGATCCACATGGTCACATGGCTAAATTGAGAAATGTCTGCAAAAGTTATGTGGGACGACTGGAATTGGTTATGAATGTAATAGGTTTGAGAGTCTTCGCTCTGTCATTGACCGGTGATGCAACGGTGTGATTCACTGAGCTTCCACATAATTTGATTCATACATTGGACCAATTGCCTAAGGTTTTCATGGTAAAGTATTTTCTGTTGTCTAAGAAGCTAAATCACAAGGATTAGCTGAACAATTTTGTAGCACTACCTGGAGAGTCTATAAGCAGTTCATGGGATAGGTTCACTGCATTCATAAGAAGTGTTCCTAATCACCGCATAGATAATGAGTCACTCAAAGAAGTACTTCTAGAGAGGTTAGGATGACAATGGAAAGGTTGTCCTGGATATTATTATTGGAGGATCATATGGTGAGTGCACTTTTGAGGTGATCGCTGGGAAACTAGAGAAGATTTCCTCGAATAATAAGGCATGGAGCACTAGAAAGGCGAACACTGGTAGAAGCAAATTTGTAGTTCAAGCTCCACCTAGTCAATCCAATGATGATCTTTGTAAAGAGATGACTCAAATGAGGATAGAAATGGGTCTGGTATTAAAGCATGTGAGTGAAGGTGCAGAAAAGTGAATGCGGTAAGCTACTTAACTAGAGCTCCACCACCACTAGTTGAGGAATATTACTATGAGGAGGATGCATATTTGGTTAATAATCAGATGGGGGTTTTCGAGCCAACGCCCAAGGTTCCAACTCGGATAATTGGTGTCAAGGTCAAGGAAACAAAGGTCGGAACTATGGGAACTATAATCGAGAGGGAAACTATGTCTTGAATGGGAACTATAATCATGATAACAACTACAACTGGAACAACTATGGAAACATGGATTAGAGAGTTGCGTCCTATGTTCCACCTAACAATAGAGAATTTGGTAATAGAGAGGCTGGTAGTAGTATGTCACACATTGAGAATATGACGCAAAAGATGATGAAGAGCTTCGATGCAACTGATGAGAGTGTGAAAGAGATGTGAAATGACTGGTCTGGAATCTGTCAAGAAATTGATTCCCATGCAATGTCGATCAAGCAACTTGAGCAACACTTTAGTTAGTTGTCCACTACTATGAACCCAAGTCAGCCTACCACAATTTCTAGAAACACCATCCAGAATCCAAATAATGATGGGCATTGTTCGGCAGTCACTACTCGCGGAGGTAAATATACCATTGATCCCCCTATACCGTCTGAGGTTGAAATTGTGGTAGAAAAAGATGAGGATGATATTGAGGTCACTTGAGAGTCGAAAAATACTATAGAAAAGGAAGAGATGGTGACCCAAAAAGTTGTCTGCATGTCTAGACCTCCACCTCCATTCCCACAGATATTGGTGAAAAAGACCGAAGAAGGAAAATATTGCAGGTTTATAACGATGTTGAAACAGCTTTACATTAATGTTATGTTGATAGAGGCTTCGGAGCAAATGCCTAGGAATGTGAAATTTATGAAAGATTTGGTTAACAAGAACAGGGTCGTCAATTTTGAGAATGATGAGAGGTTGCAACATTACAGTGCTATCTCTACTAGGTCACTTTTCAAAAGAAAGAGGATGCTGTATTTTTTACTATTTTTTCTACCATTAGAATTTTTCACTTTGTGAAAGCTTTATGTGATTTGGGTGCTAGCAACTTGATGTTGTGGTCTATTTATAAGAAGTTGGGCTTAAGGGCTCCAAAACCGACTGCGATACGTCTACTCATGGCCGATATAACTGTGAAGAAGCCCATTGGTGTTCTCTAAGATGTCCTTGTGAAAGTGGAATCATTCATTTTTTTGGCGGATTTTGTGATACTTGATTGTGAGGTTGATTTTGAGGTTCCCATCATTCTAGGAAGACCATTCTTTGCTACAGGGCTTTCCTTAGTTTATATGGACAGAGGGTAGATGAAGTTTTGACTGAATAATGAAGAGGTAACTTTTAATATTTGTAGGTTTATGAAGCAAGAAAGTGATCTTAAGTCTATATCGGTGGTCAATCATATTGTGGAGCGAGGTTTTGATGTGTCTATTTAAGAGAGGTTGGGTGTTGATGCACTGGCAACGACAATAATGAATTTTGTTGGTGATGTTATTGAAGACTATGATGAATTATTTTCCACACTTGATAGGTTCGAATTTCATTCTAAGCCAAAAAGATTAGAGTTAGATTGAAGAATCGTGACTCTCCACCTGGAAAACTGTCTGTGGAAGAGCCTCCAAAACAGGAACTCAAGATTCTACCATCTCATTTGAGGTATGTTTTCTTGGGGAAAGATGGCACTTTACCAGTAATCATTGCTGCTGATTTGGGTGACGAACAAGTTGAAGCATTGGTTTTTGTGTTGAAAAGGTTCAAGCGGGCTATTGGATTGACTATTGCGGACATTATTGGGATTTCTCCTGTCATTTTTCCTCATAAAATGTAACTCATGCCGGAAAACAAGCCAAGTATTTTGCATCAGAGGAGACTTAATCAACCTATGCAAGAGGTAGTGGAAAAGGAAATCATCAAATGGTTGGATGATGGAGTCATATACCTCATTGTAGATAGTAGTTGGGTCTATCCTGTTCAGTGTGTTCCTAAGAAAGGTGGGATTACTATGGTTCCTAATGTGAAAAATGAGCATGTTCCGATGAGGTCGGTGACTAGTTGGAGAGTATGCATGGACTACCATAAGCTAAATGCATGGACAAAGAAAGATCACTTCCATATGTCATTCATGCATCAAATGTTGGATCGTCTCTCTTGTAAGGGTTGGTATTGTTTTCTAGATGGGTAGTCGGGCTACAATCAAATCTCCATAGCTCTGGAAGATCAAGAGAAAACCATCTTAACTTGTCTATATGGGACTTTCGCCTTTAAAAGGATGTCATTTGGGTTGTCTAATGTTCCAGCGACCTTTCAGCGATGTATGTTGTCGATATTTTCAGATATGGTGGAGGACACGATTGTGGTATTTATGGATGATTTCTTTGTGGTAGGTGACTCATTTGATGTTTGTCCGATGTATCTGGTTGAGGTAGCAAAATGATATGAACAGTGTAATCTTGTGCTCAATTGGTAAAAGTGTCACTTCATGGTGAAAGAGGGTATAGTTCAGGGTCATTGGATTTCTGAGAAAGGTATTGAGGTAATAGAAAAGCTTCAACCACCAATCTCTATAAAAGGTGTTAGAAGGTTTCTCGGGCATGCAGGTTTTTACCAGAGGTTCATAAAAGATTTTTCAAAAATTATACACCCATTGTGCAAACTACTCGAAAAGGAGTGTAAGTTTGATTTTGGTGATGCTTGTCTGAGAGCATTTGGAGAGTTGAAAGAAAGGTTAGTATCAGCACCTAACATTATTTCACCGGATTGGGGGTAACAGTGTGAAGTAATATGTGATGGGAGTGGGGTGATTGGTGTGGTATTGGGACAGAGGTGAGAGAAGATTTTTCGCCCGATTTACTATGCCAGTAAAGCTCTGAATGTGGATCAAAAGAACTTTACTGTCACTGAACATGAACTCCTTGCAGTGGTTTTTGCATTCGAGAAATTTCGATCCTACTTGAATGGTAATAAGGTCATAGTGCATACTGACCATTCTGCATTGAGGTAGCTGATGGCTAAAAAAGATGCAAAACTGAGATTGATAAGATGGATATTATTGATGCAAGAGTTCCATTTGAGGTGAAGGATAGAAAGGGAACAAAAATCAGGTTGCCAACCATTTGTCCAGATCAAAGGAGGAAGCTATGCTCAAGTTAGGAGATGGGGCTGAGATTAATGATGTATTCCAAGATGAACAGGTATTGGCTACTTCTTATGATCTTTATCCCTTGGTTCGAATATTTTGTTAACTACTTGGCAAGGTATTTGGTTCCATCGGATTTGTTATTTCACCAAAGGAAAAAGTTCATGTATGATGTAAAGAAGTTCTTTTTGGATGAACCTTACTTATTTCATGTTTGTTCTGATGAGATTATTCGTGGTTGTATACCGGAGATTGAGATGATTAGTATACTAGAGGTGTGTCATTCACCAGCTGTTGGTTGGCACCATAGTGGTATTCAGATTGCTCATAAATCTTGTCTTTATGGGCCTATTTGTGAGTTCACATAGGATGAAGTATATTCTTGTTGGGGTTGACTATGTATCGAAATGGGTGGAGGCAATTGCGCTTTCAAACAATGAAGGAAAGTGTGTCACCACAGTCCTGAAAAGAGTATCTTCACCAGATTTGGTACACAAAGGGCAATCATAAGTGATGGAGGCTCTCCCTTTTGTTACAAATTGTTCATGGCGTTACTTGAGATATTTGGAGTCCGTCACAATGTAGCTACTACTTATCATCTACAGTCTAGTGGGCAAGTTGAGGTGTCAAATAGAGAGATAAAGTGAATCCTTGCAAAGACTGTTAACGCTATCAAAACTGATTGGTCAATAAGGCTTGATGATGCTCTATGGTCCTATCGCAGTGCATTCAAAACTCACATATGTATGTCCCCCTACAAACTTGTATATGGGAAGTCCTGCCATTTGCCTGTAGAGCTAGAGCATAAAGCAATGTGGACGTTAAGGAAGTTGCATTTGGATTGGGGCGCCGCATCGAGTCAAAGACTGAATGATTTGAATGAGCTTGATGAGTTTATCCTAAAAACATGTGAGAGTTCAGCCTTGTACAAGGAGGAGATGAAAAAGTACCATGATCAGAAAATTGAAAAGCGTGAATTTGTTATAAGTGATCTGGTGATCTTATTCAATTCAAGGTTGCGTTTGTTTCCTGGCAAGCTTAAGTCCAAGTGGACCGGGCCATTCAATGTAACTCAATTATTCCCACATGGTGTGGTTGAGCTTGAGAACAAAGAAGAGACAAGGTTCAAGGTGAACGGATAGAGGATGAAGGTTTACTTGGGGAAATCTGAGAGTGTGCAAGAAGTGATTGAGGCCTATTATATTGATGAAGTCGGAATAATCAAGGTGTCTGCATCGTGACACAATGTTAAATCAAGCAATGCTTGGGAGGTAACCCAAGATGTAAAATCTAGCAAGCTATATGATTTTCTTTTCGATTTAGGAGTTTTCTTCTTATTTTATTATTTTGTTACCCTTTAGATAGGTGTTTATTGTTTTCGTTTAGTGTTGGCTAGATATAGAATAGGTCCCATGTCTAAAAAGTGTCTAGAAAATATAAAGAGAAAATCCTAGTGGTTGCTACGTGTGGAGGGTCGAAAAGACAAAATCTACAGAAAATAGTTGTGCAGTGGTCTACGGGCCCCATCGACGGTCTGTAGGTTAATCCAGACCGTGAATGGCGTCCGTAGATCCCATGTAAGTTTTCTATTTTAAAGTGTCAGCATGACCTATGGACTTCATCGACAGACCGTAGGTCGACCCACGAACTATCGACGGGGTCTCGTGGGTCCAGACTAGTGTTTCTGTCCGACCCGATAGACCCCAAAATAATAAAACCCCTAACATTCAAAACAATTCCCACTTCCATATTTTTTACCCAACCATTTCTAACCCTCTATATACTGATATTCATCCATTAATAACTACCCAAATCACTCACTAACTGATTCAATTCACAATCTCACTCCCATATATTTCATTTTCTCTCTCCAATCATTCCATCATATCTATCATCTCCATTTTCTCTCCAAAGACTTGCAAGGTCCAGGTTCGATGTCCACGTTGATCTAAAGAGCTTGTACTAAGAATCACATACTAACCCACTTCGATTAGTTGTAAGTTAAAAAATTTCACCCTAACTTTGATTCATTGTTCATTATTTACACAAGAAATCATGAAGTTCCACTTGACCTTGGATTGTTGAATAGCTTGTTAAAATGTTTAATTTGAAAGTTAGGAACACCCTTGGAATGATGGTATGTGAGTGTATAGTGCATTAAAATCAACAAAATAGAGTCATAGGTGTAAATGGGAGTTTTGACTTGGGGTTCATTTTTTTGTTATGTAAAAAAGTTGAATTGTGTGTGATCGAAACGCTAAGGATGATTAACTATAATATATTGTGTTGTAATGCATGATTAGACTTAGTTTGATTGATAAAATTTTTGAACTTTTAGGTTGAAAATAAGTTCAAATTCAGGCCTGGCACAAAACTGATCTACGAACTCCACCCACGGACCGTAGGTAGGGGTCCGTGGATCAATAACACACAAAAATTAGGTCAAGTCTAGAACCACGGTGTGGACTGCGGTCTGTTAATCAATCGACGAACCGTTTTGCACATCCGTGGTTCCCCATCTAGGACCTAATTTTCCCCCATCCGACCCAGGAGGGGAACCACGGGCTGTCGATCCATCGATAGATCGTAAGTACCCACCGTAGATCACCAGTCCAACTATTTTCTGAATTTTTTTTTAGTTTTTATACCAGTACAAATCTTGTTCTAAAATTATTCCATGAGTCTTATGGCTTTTATTTGGTACTAACTAGTCTTCCACATGTACCATGGCTCCTAAACAAGCACCGAAATACGCTACAAAGGGCAATTCCAAATCCCTTGCTCCTTTCTATCGCATGGTCGTGCAGTCCAGTGATGATGAGTACATTCCGGAGACCACCAGGGGTTCCCCCACTACACCACTGACCACTAGGAGACAATCTCGGCAGAGTGTATTCACAAGTGACGAGGTCACAATCTGGCTCAGAGTCGCAGTCTGGCTCAAGTTCTAGCGGCAGTACCGCTTTATCTTTCGATGCCTATACCACAGAGGATATGCAGTACCTCTAAGTTCACATCCTGCACCTATTGGTACGGATTCGAACAGATGCTGCATGGACGGCCAATACCAAATATACTCTGATGCTTGCATGCTAAATGAGCATCAGAAGATGGTCACGCTTGTTATAGAGAAGCATCGAGTTCTTAAAGGCAGCCTCCACACTACACCGGTTATTGAGGAGCTCTTCTGGAGGCACATATGTGAGTGGATGGCACGGGGCCCTGGGAACTACAACAAGGAGATGACCGGAGAGTTATATGTGTCATATGCTGCCACCATCCGTAACTTTATATCTAAACGGGCCAAGCCCGTAGCTCAGCCTCCATTCCAATCTTATTTGGTGCGATATTTCCCCGTGGATATCTCTGAGATTACTATATGGAGGTTCATATATTTCCCAGCCCACACTCTACCGATTAATACAACAGAGTATGACTACAAGATGGGCGTTATTCAGAGCAGGGTATTTTTTAGGGATGTCGAGCAGAGAAAGACACTTCTGAGGTGGATGGCCAGGCACATAGCTGAGGATTGCGAGAACACAGAATGGGTGAGGAACATATCATTGCCTATTAAAACGGCAATTATGAGCTTTGTAATGAATTTCATATGGCTCGTGGTTCGTATTAGACTATCCCCTACTCAGGCGGACAATGTTATCACTTGGACCGGACTGTGTTGTTTGTTGCTATTATGGCAGGATTGGAGATTGACTTTGCCCGTATCCTTATCTAGATCCACGAGAGGGCCTTCAAGACCATCACCAATCTACCGTTCTCGTGTTTGATCTTTAATATATGCAGGGAGTCTTCCGTACCTATCTGGCTCTGTGACAGGTTTCTTGAGGAGACCAAGACAATCGACATTGGCCTTATTAGGGATAATGCCAACCTAGTTACACCACAAAGAGAGCCACAAGTTGTCGTACCACCCTTGGGTGATGTCCTTGTTGTGGATGTGAAGTAGATGCAGGGATGACACCACCATTTTGGCCCCTAAAGTAGATGCTCAGGATTCACCATCTTCGGCCACTAGTCAGGCCCCGAGATCCTCCCGAGCCACCCCCTCTTCAAGGTACACTGTCATGCCCTTAGCGCGAGTCCAAAAGCTGGAGACATAGATGGCCACTTTGCTGCATCATATGAAGCCATGAATGCAGTGCTCTATTGTGGAGCTAAGGCTAGGATAGAACAAATGATGGATCATAGGATTCAGACCGTTCATAAGAGCGTGGATGCTTTCGAGTTGAGAGTCTTGGAGAGGCCAGCCCCAACCATAGATGTGATAACCTTCCAGACGGAGTTGGTTAGCCTTTGTGCCTATATTGATACCCTCTTGGGCTCTACTGATACGGTGCCATATCCTGCCCCTACGATACCAGAGGATAAGGTGGTGATGAATGCTCTATTTGGTGATACTATTCCACCACCACACTCTTCTCGAGCTACTGGGAAGTGCCAGCGCTCCGACCACACTTCTAATACTAAAGAGGCTCAACGATTGAGAAAGAAGGAGCGCCAGAAGTTTGAGGTGGCCCAGAAGGAGTCTATACATGATAAGGAGAGGAGACAACAGTAGGCATATGAGATAGATGTTGGCCCATCTAGCATTTCGATCACTACTGATGGCGTCCCTAGTGTTGATCCAGCGGTCTCTGGGAAACAGGACCCACCCGCTTCTTGATGAGTCTTAGGCACATTTGCGCCACAGGTTTTCTTCACCATACACTTGACTTTTGATTTTTGTGCATTGAGGGAAATTTCACCTTATTTTGTTGGGGTGGGGTAAATGGATTGTGAGTGATAGGGTGAAGTCTGAGTAACCCAACTCATAATCCTCCTTTAGGGTTTTCTTGTCTTTGTTCTTTTCCCCCAAGGGACAGTTTACTTTTATATTGAACTAACATGTTTAGGATTGTATGTGTAGAAGTAAGTACAATAATGAAAGCATGATGGCATAAAAAATAGCACAAAATTTGTACATGTCCAAATTTTTAAAAATGTGTTAGATCTATAGGCTAAATGAGTTGAATGTGTTCGATCTTCATATTACATGATAAGGAACCGGTATTATGGCATGACTTAAGCTAAAACTTGAACTGGTTAATTCAATAATTTGATAATGGAAACAATGTGCCAAGTGTGTGTGAGAAAAGTTTGAATGTTCATACAGTATGTGCCAATCTAGAACTTTCCCCATTTGTCCTGCTAAGATAATATAGGCTAGAAGTTGGGAAATAATCATAAGTTGTTGTTCAAATAAGTCCACTTAGGCCTAAAGAGGCAACCAAAACAAATAAATGTTCCCTTTGATCCAAATGTTTGAGCCTAATGTAGAAAACCTTTTTCAATACACCTAATCCACCTTCCCTAAAATAATTTTCTTGACCCCGGTCCCTCCTTATACATGTGTACCTTCACTTAGGCGAAAAGCCTAAGTTGAGGGTGGCTAAGTAAAAAAGTTACCCTAATCTTGGCCCTGGTCCGACATAGGATATTGTGCACCTCAACTCATGCAAAATACATGAGTTGAGGGTGGCTATGAAAAAGGAAACCGAAATAAAAAGGGTATGAAAAGATTTTGGTGTAGAAGAAAGAAAAAGAAAAGAAAAGAAAGAAAAAGATGTGGTTGGAGTTAAAAGAAACAAAAAGAAAGCAAAGAAAAAGAAGAATGTGCAAAATAAGTGCGATAAATGCAAAAACACATATGTGCTGAAGAGAGTCAAGGGAAATAATAGGAAATAAAAAGATGTCAAGAATTGGTTGTGAAAAGAGGTAGAAAAAAAATCCAATGTAATGTCAAGGAGGGCAGAAAGTCACTAAAAATACCCAAATGTACCCTACCTGACCCTGAGCCTACTTTATAAGCTATGAAAGTCCTATAGTGATCCTAGTGACAAGTTTGGAGAGTCTATGGAATGAAAATAAGGGCAAGCCTATGGTATTGAACACTAACTGTACTTGAAGATACTTCTGAGTGTGAGTATTGAATGAATCCTTAAAGTTGAAATTCATATATATTGTGTGGAAAAAAAGGATTTCTTTTAAAGTGAGGGCACTAGTTACATTGTTGGAGAATTGGTACCTTGGTGATTGTGAAAAGTGTATGTTGTGGTGTCTATTTGTCTATCCATTTCATGTTTTGATCCGCATGAGTTAGCTTGTTTAGTCTAAATGAAATATTTCGCTCTAATGTGATGAAATTGACCAAGGAAGCCATGTTATTGCTTGAATTTGTATGTCTGCTTCTACATAAGCTTCGTTTATAGTTTAGTGTGTGGCTTGAGGACAGACCACAAGTTTAAGTTGAGGGTGTTGATATACCGTGAGTTCACGTTATTTTTTATGTTGTTCACTTAGAATTTGTGTTCGTCTTGGGATAATTTTTATTAGAAGTAATGTTATGTGAATAATGTTTGTAGGAAATAGGCTTGGATTCAGTTGATGAAGATGCGAGCTGAAAAGTACAAAAGTAACCACCAACCGAGCCACCCAGGGACAGTAGATCAAACGACGAGCAGTGGATGGGCAGTCCTAGGTCCTGGTCTGGAGGTTGAAGTTCCAGTACTCAGTCCACTGAATGCCAGGATGGACCGTTGTCCATCCCACGGACCATAGTGTCACGACCCAGGGGTAAACCCTTGATGTAACATGGTGTACTTGACCCCAAAGGGGTCTCATACTAGCCCTTAGCATATCATAACATAAGATAACAGAAAAGTGCAGAAATTTTAAAAAAAATTTCCATACAATCAAAGTTTTTATAAAAGCAAACAGGAAGTCTTACTACACTTTTATCAAACCATCTAAAACAACTTTGAATAAATCTTGGGACACACCCCATACAATAGCCTCAAAACATAAAAGAAAGACATAAAGGAAAGGTGATCAAATCCTCGATGCTATGAGAACTCACCAAGTCTTCAACTGCTTGCACTTCTAGAAACCTATCTTCAAGAATGGAACTCAAAATCTCCGAACCCTACATTTGAAGAGAATGTAGGAAAGAGTATGCGTTATTACAAAAGTACTAAATATGATAGCTAGCATAACATCATAAGAGCATAACATAAGGGTTAGTCAACATAAGCCATATGACATAATCATAAGAGATACTTCAAGAAACATAAGAGACAATATCATAATCATAAGTATATTCTCCAACATAGGCATCATATAAGCATTAGTCAACCCTTAGTCTTTCATATCAAAAGAAGAACACTTCATAAGTAGCTTCAATTCATACTTGTGTAATGCATGGATAAGACCCCATAATCCCTTGCATACTAAGTATCACCTTAGGACATCATACATACTTACCATCTTGGATCTCATCCTTAGCTTAGCTTTCATAGACAAGGGAATCTCTCCCTTTAGTCAATCATAACTACGAAGGAAACTATAGAACAATCCTATCTAAACATACATCATATGAGAGAACACTTTCTAGGTAACCTTAAGTCATACTTGTGCAATGCATGAATAAGACCCCATAATCCTACCCATTCTAACTACCACTTTAGGTCTTCATGATCTTAATTCTTGGTTAGGGACTAGTCCCTCTTTTAAAGCATTGGAACACTAGGAGGTACTTCTTTAAGTCCATCGTAGTTCCTCATCTTTATTTTCCTTAACACTATGAGATGCGTCATTAAGCATGTCTCAGTTCATTATTAACTTGAACACTATGAGATACTTCATTAAGCATGTTTAATTTCAATATGCTTTTGAACACTTGGAGATACCTTTTCAAGTATGTCTTAGTTCATTGGATAACGAGATTGCTACTATAAACCCAGAATTATCTATGTTAAGGTTCACATCTGATGAGACCTACTTTTGGGAAAACCCGAACTATACTATGTAAGAGTTCCCCCTTTACTTGGAAGCCCAGACTCTACTAGGTGTGAGCATCTTTTCTTCTTGGAGTCTCGGACCCAACTATGTGTGAACTTCCTTCTCATTGTCAATATCCATTAGGGCAAAGCATACACCCCTTAGACTAGTTATAAAGCCTTACTTAACTCATGAATCATGGAGGGATGTCCTTGACAACCAATCCATGTCTCTAGTGATTCTATCACTTTATGCATTCAAACATTCATAAGGTAGATTAGATGGGTAAAGTCCTTCCACAACAATAATGAGAGCTACTAGTCTACCATTTTCATATAGGATTCACTCTTAAAGCCATTACATTCATAATTCTATACCTTAGCTTTACTCTGAAAGCCCTAGGAATCAACGTACATCACTACAACCTTTACTCTTAAAGCTTTACTTCTTAAAATCATCATATATACCTAGATTTCAAGGAATTCGAATCACATACTTTATTCTTATGTGATTCTAGTCATAAATCATCAAAAAGGTTCAACTTCAAGCTTTACTAGTCATGATCCATCATATATACTATAATCTAATTCAATTCATGTCTATATGTTTCTATCTTGAACAATTACTACTCATATCATCAATTCTAGAAGATCATCTATAAATCCTCAATTTCCCTTCACAAGGCATAAACCCACATTACTTCAATTTCATCAATTAGACTAGGGTTAGCCATGGATAATATATAATATCATCATAATGGAATAATTCAATACTAATTCAATCATAAACAAGTAATATCCACCCAATTGGATTCATACTCAACTTAACCCACAATATTGGAAGGAACCCTAACTTGAATTGGGGATTTCATCTTTCCAATTGGAGGATTTTTAGGGGGCTCCATGGATGAATAAGCTATCATACCTTTGATACAAAGCCCTCACAAAGCTTGGAATATTGGAGGAATTTGACCTAGCTTTAACCCTTCTTCTTATTCTTCTTCTTCTTCTTCTTCTTCTTCTTTACTTTCTAGAGAGAGAATTTATTGGAGGGAATTTGGGTTCTTTTGGGTGAATTGAAATAATGATTTGGAATAACTTAATTAAGTGTCTAATATCTTTATATAGGTGGTCTAATTACTAATAAAATGACACCACGAAATAACTTATTAATTCTAGAAAGTTCCTTTAACCAAACACTTAACCGACTTTAGCCCTCCACTCCCTCAACCCACGAGACCATGCTGATGGGTCGTGGGTCCAACCATGGTCCGTGCTGGTCAAACGTGGGTGAGGTTTTGGGAGTTGAAAAATGGGCCTTGGATTCACGAACCCCTTCCTGGAGGTGTGGACCCACCCACGGGTTGTGGGTCACGCCGTAGGTACTGTTTTGGGCAGATTTTTGGGTAGTTTCTAGGGTCCTCCTCAAGGACCCTTAGTTGGTTCTTGGGGAGTTTTACCTTGATGTTTTAACCCAAAACCCTTCATTCTAAGTACGGGAAGCCATTTCTACGCCTCTAACCCTCACGTCAAACTCTAGAACCCTCACACAAGACTCTAGTTTAGCCTACTAGTTTTGGGGTGTTACAATATCTCCCCCTTGGGAACATTTGTCCTCGAATGACGATTCTAAACACTTCTTAAAGGAAACGACTCTAGACTAGCAGTCCATCATGCATGGAACTCATCTTAATTCACATAAACAAGGAGGAAAAGTTCAACTCCAAGATAAACATATCCAATACAACACAAGGGAGTTGGAACTACGTCTAACAACCTAAAATGCATGAAATTCTATATCTACATCATATTCAAGGAGGAACTACCATCTCCTAGAAAAAACATGCTTAACACACACTCATGGAGCCTATATGCAATTTACTCTCAAAAAACATTTATTCAAGGAGGAATCTTTCAACTCTAAGGCATGCTCATATATTCATCTCATGAAGTCAAATAGGCAACTATACTCAATGCACTACAACATGAGGGGGAAAAATGCACATAAGTCATTTATATCAAGAATTAAGCTTTTTCATGAACATGCAAATAAGGAAATCATGGTCACTCATAAACACACAATGACCTTGCTATCTAGGCACAACATCTCCCCTTTGGGAGTAAGCCTAGGTGGACTTTCTAAGCACCAATACTTTCAATTCTAGGGTCGGAGCAAATCATCAATAAACTTTCATATCCTTCACACAAGAGGATTCTAAACTAAGGTGAATTACATTAATACTCTTTCGAAAAGGCAACTCAATTTCACTACTAAACATTTAGGCATTACTTAACACACTATTCCTCAAGTTTTTACCAACATACCCAAAGCTCAAAAATGGCCAAGTAGGACTATACTATCAACAACACATGAAAATAATGTAGACCACTCATATTCAAGACAACATCAAAGTCTTATCATATAAATCCACAAAAGACCAAACAATATCAGAATTTAGTAAACCATAAAACACATATCGGTAGTCGCATTAGGAGGTCACTCTTGTTCATTTATAGCTTGGAGGACTTAGAACCTATTATTCTTTTGAGGCTCCACATCCAAACCACTAGTGGAAGATTGCTTATCCTCCCTTCCCTTAGCCTAAAGCACCGGGAAATATCTTATTTTGTGCCCACTCTTTCCACAATCATAACAACCCCCCATGCCGGCTAGGCACTTACCATGGTGATTCATCCCACACATGGTGCAAGTAGGCTTAGTCATGGAGACCCACTACCTTTATATAGGTTAAACCTAGGGGTATTGGGAGAATCTTGACCGGAATACCTTTGTTTACACTTAGGCCTACCTTTTCCATCAGACTTAGCAATGGAGAAGTTCCCATCACCGGTCGTAGACCTTTTTGCCTCCCTATTCTTTTCCTTGAGTTTTGACTCCTCAATTTGTTGGGCATACACCATAAGAAGTGAAATATACATATCCTGAAGGAGCATTTCCGTACGGTATTCTTTTACTACCAAGTCTGACACCCCCATCAAGAACCTACTCATCCTATCTCTCGAATCCGCCCCTGTAGATGGAGCATACTTGGATAGTTGAGTAAATTTCAAGGCATACTCCTTAGCAGTCATGCTACATTGCCTAAGGTTAATGAACTCCTCCACCTTAGCCTCCCTCAACTTTGGGGGAAAGAACCTATCAAGGAATGCTTCTTTGAACACTTTCCACTCTATTGGACCTGCTCCTACCGGCCTACCATGCTTCCATTGTTCATACAATACTTGTGCCACATTTGTCGGTTGGTAAGCGGCTAACTCCGCTTTCTCTATCGAAGTCAACCCCATGATAGCAAGCATTTTATATACCTTATCTATAAACTCTTGAGGATACTCCTCCACTTTTGAGCCATAAAACTCTGGAGGGTTCATATTCATAAACTCCCTCACTATTGAAGCCGCAAAATTCACAGTAGAGTTCATGGGAGATACAATCTCTCTATTCACTTGAGTCATCAGGGCTTGAGCCAATATTTGTATAGCCGACCTAAACTCCGCATTAGTCACATTCTCCCCTATAGGGTCAATTGGAGCTTCAGGAGGAGCTTGGGGTGGAACTTGTCGAGGAACCTTTTTATCAATATTGTGTTCCTCATCTCTCCTAGCATTTTGCCCTTATATTCGCCATAACCTAAAAATAATAAGGCACGAATTAGGAGAAAGACCTAATAGAGCCAAACTCTATGGCACCACTTAGAGAATGAAAAAGTGAAGTTTGCTTAGCATCCAATAGCCTCCTATTCATAAATGTTGCGCGCTACACATTTATGAACAAAACTCTACTAGACGTGGTTTGAAACATCCTAGAACCATTCTAAACCTTGTGCTCTGATACAATATTTGTCATGACCCAAGGGTACACCCTAGATGTAACATGGCGTACTTGAAACTGAAGGGGTCTCATACCAGCCCTTAGCATATCATAACTTAAGATAATAGAAAAGTGCAGAAACTTTAAAACATTTTCCATACAGTCAAATTCTTTATAAAAGCAAAGCGGAATTCTTACTACACATGTCTCAAACCATCTAAAACAACTTTGAATAAATCTTGGGAGCCTCCCAAGAAGCACCCTCACCAAAAACCCTCACTTAAAGACCACTCCTTAACACTTTCATGGAAGCAACTTCCTTGCTCTTCTATTTCATAACTTGCAGGTATAAGATCCCTACCGATACTTCAAAATTAGAGAGGTTCTCATTAAGCACCTCTAGCTCACAAGCAACCTTACCAACTCCACTCAAGATTTTGTATGAGCCTACAAAATCGGGACTAAACTTCCCAAACTCTCTACACCTCTCAAGGTAAGAATTTCAAGAAATTCAAATCATGAACATCAATAACACTCAACGACCTACTTATATAAGAACATCATGTCCCCCTTGGGAGTAAGCCTATATGTACTCTTCTAAGCATCATTTCTTTCAGTTCTAAGGTCGTAGCATGTCATCAGTAAGCTTTCACATCCATCACCCAAGATGATTTTAAATCATAGTGAATTATACTCCTACCCTTATTAGAGTGGTCTACTCACTCAACACATCTAGGCATTACTTAAACACCCTATTCTCAAATCTTTCCACATACTCCAAAACTCATCATGACTAAGTCAGGTACTACCGTCACTAAAACAAATAATAATACAACCAATCCATCGTAACGATGTTATCTGAATCTAGAATATCAAGTCCTATCTAGTCACATAACCATAATTGGCATTACCACCAATATTTTCTCTCTCGATCCTTGTAGCATGATCCCTTCGAGTGGTCAAATCCTCATGACCATCGTATAAGACGTAGGAGAAAGGCCTTATAGAGTTAAACTCTATGGTATGAATTAGATAATGAAGAAGTGAATTTTACTAAACATCCAATAGCCTCCTATTCATAAATATGGCGCGCTTCATATTTATGAACAAGACTCTACTAGATGTGGTATGAGACTTCCTAGAACCTGTAACACCCGAAAAATTAGTAGGTGAAACTAGAGCTTTATGTATGAGTTTTAGAGTTTGATGCGTGGTTTAGATTTGTAAAATGGTTACCCGTACTTAGAAAAAAGTTTTTAAGGGCTAAACATCAAGATACGACCCCCAAGGGCCAACCAAAGGTCCATGAAGAGGCCACAAACTAGCCCCCAAAAATTTGGCTAAGTATATTGTTCAAGTGAGGGTTCACAGCTTGTAAAAGGCTTCACTGCCCATGGAAAGCACTCATGAACTTCGCCTTAGCCGTGTCGGCGAAGGGCATTGTTCACGTGAGGCTTCACAGAGCCTGAAAGCCTCCACTACCCATTGAAGGCCTCGTGGACTAATGCCTTAGATGTGTCGGCAAGCAGGCAAGTCCACTTCAGGGTTCAGGAGGTGTGAAAGCCCTCATCGCCCTTAGACATCCCTCGTGGACCAATGCCTTAGCTATTTGGGTGAAATGGCAAGTCCACGTGGGGGTTCACGGAACATGGAGGACTCCACTGCACGTGAAGCACCTCTCGTGAACTTTGCCTTAGCCGTGTGGGCAAGAGGCAAGTTCACATTTGGGTCAACAGCTCGTGGAAGCTTCCACTGCACGTGGGGACCCTCGTGGACAATACCTTAGCTCCACAAGCCAAAGACACAAGTCCAAGGGAGGGACCACGTCATGTCGAAGAGTCTACTACCCGTGAAGCCCCTCATAGACTTTGCCTTAGGTGTGTGGGTAGTCCACTAGGGTGAGGGGCAATTTTGTAATTTTTATTTTTTAGTCCAATCAAAATGGGTATATTTTATATTATTTTAAATAACTATATAAGGTATTTTAAGTCATTATTCACCCAAACTAAATTATTTTCACAAAGACCCAAATCAAAATAAAAAGTTCAGCTTCCTCAAAATATTTCTCTCTCTAAGAACCCAAGAAGAAGAAGAAGAGTAAAATTGAAGCTTGGGCTTGAAGAAATCAAGGTGGTTTCATCAAATTCTTTGAAGATTCTTCATCAAGGTATGGTATTTTTCATCTATGGGTAGATGTTTCCCATAGAGCCCCTTCAAAACTTGATTTCAAATGTTACAATTTCCCCAAAAGTTAGGGTTTTATTCTAATGACATGGGTTTTCTTTAAAAATGGTTTCAATGATTGAATTATGTTGGGTAATGATTTAATCGATTATTTAAGGTTGATTTATGGTGAAATTTACCCAAGAACCCATGGATTCCCTATATTGCTAAATTGTGATCTTAATGTGGGTTGATTGATTTTAGAAGCGTGTAAATGGGTCTTGTTTAGATTTATTGAATTGATTGAATTATGTTATTACCCATATATAATGTACAAATTCTACAGGTTGGGTTGAATGTTATTCATGATTCTTTAAGGGTAAACTATGAGAATTGTTCATGAATATGAGAATTAAGCATATGCTTCAAGATTTGCTTTGAGAATTAAGATTCTATGATTATGGTGTAACTGTGGTGTTAATTTAAAAGTCATTCTCCCCTATACCCTTACACATTATTATGCATGAATTATTATGACTATGATAATCTTGTTGTGTTGCTTGGAAGGCTATTCTCATGAACACACTATGAACATGATGTGAAAGGTTTACTCACATAGTAATGATTCTAAGGTTGAAAGGCTATTCTCACCTATTGAATCTATGAGCTATCATGATACCATGCTGATTTGAGTGTTAAGGCATTCTACCATGACCATGAATTTAAGTAAAGACTTAACATGAATTTAAAGGGAATTTATGCTTAGCACCGAGAGGATATGAAAATGAGATGAAAGCTTTTACTCAGTTTGTTCGGCTTTCAAAAATAGTTATCTCATGAGATGGAAACCTTTTATGTCAGTTAGTCTGGGTTTCTAGTAGCAATCTCTTTATCCCGTAACTATGTGCCCACATAGGTCTTTACATAGTGGATCCACCTAGGCTATCAAACATGAGTTCTACATTTGGAAAGTAGGACACCTCTTTTCGGTGTGGGGGCATGACACCGGATTCCATGTATCTCACATGGTCTATGTCGGTTAAGGCTATATTTCCCTACATGACAAGAATATGAACTATGACAAAAACATGAACACGAACTATAACTATGACTTTTTACGAAGTTCTACTTAGTATGAGTGGGGGTATGGGACTCCATTTATGTATTGCACAAGTAGGCCTTAAGAGTGGTTGTGGTGTGGTTCTCCTATGATATGAAGACTTATGAATTGATACATGTATGATATGGATTGTTGCTAAGGGTGTCCTTACTTGCTAGAAGCTATGAACATGAATATTTCCTTGTCTATGAGTGTTGGTTATGAATGAGGTCGAGGTATGATATATATGATGTTGGTGACCTAAAAGTGGTACTTAATATTAGATAGGATTATGGGATCTTATCTATACATTGCAGAAGTATAGCTCACGGTTGCTTATGAGATGGTTTGACTTATGTTTTTGCACAAATGTGTATGATGACTCTTAAAGCTAATAGTATGCATGGTTTTAACTAAATGTCACTTTTAGCATGTTTTCAAGGATTTTATGCATGGCTACCATACTTAGTGCAATTTTTTGCTAACCCATATTTTCTACATTTTTCTATAAGTGTAGGTCCCGGTCATTGAGGTGTACTTCTCCCTTTGTGCAAAGCTTGGATTTATTCTCTCCACGCTTTTGGTGAGTCCTCATAATTCGAGGACAAAAGTTGTTCATTTCTAGTTTCTTCAACTTTTCCTTTTGAGACTATGTTATAATGGGTTGTGACCCTTAATAATACTCGATATTATTAGATGGTTTATAAAGACAATGTCTAGACTTCTATTTGGTTTCATGAAAAGACTTTGACTGTAAAAAGTCTTAATTCCGCATCATTTCTATATCTTTCGGGATCGAGTACGACGTGTTACATCTAGGGGTTACCCCTGGGTCGTGACAAACTTGGTAATCAGAGAAGAATGTTTAGAATGATCCTAGGATGATGTCTCATGAACCATGTGTAGTAGAGTCTTGTTCATGATTGTGAAGCGCGGCACATTTATGAATGAGAGGCTATAAGATGTTTAAGAAAATTCACTTATTTCATTACTCTTTAGTCGTTCCTTAAAATTTTAACTCTATGTAGTCCTTTTCCTAACCCTTCTCTTGTATCTTTAGGATATTAATACAAGAAGGGTGAACGCAAGAAGGATGGAAGAGAAGAATGTGAATGAGGGAGGTCCTCCCTAAGGTGCCCAAGATCCTCAAGCTCCTCAAGCTCCTAGTGATGTGGGGCCTATGACAAATGTGGAAATAAGGTCGCCTCTCAAAATATTGACCCAATCCATGATGGCCTAAGTCAATAGGGATACTAGGACTCATGTGAACCCCAATGTAAGTACAACCACTTCAAGGATAAGGGATTTTACTAGAATGAATCCTCCTATGTTCCATGGCTCCAGAGTGGAAGAGGATCCACAAGGGTTCATTGATGAGGTCTTTAAAGTGCTTGATGCTATGGGAGTGTCTCAACAAGAGAAGGCGGAATTAGCCGCCTATCAATTGAAAGATGTGGCTCAATTATGGTATGAGCAATGGAAGGGTGAGAGACTCATAGGAGCGGGCCCGATAGATTGGGAATTGTTTAAGTCGGTGTTTCTTGATAGATTCTTTCCCCTAGAGTTGAGGGAACGAAAAATGCAAGAATTCATAAATCTTTGACAAGGGGGTTTGAGTGTGAAAGAGTATGCCCTTAGATTCACTCAATTGTCCAAGTATGCTCCAACCATAGTGGTGGATTCGAGGGACGAGATGAACAAATTTGTTATTGGGGTATCCAACTTGGTAGTCAATGAATGTCGTTCGGAAATGCTCATCCCAAGTATGAATATTTCACGTCTCATGGTCCATATCGAACAAATTGAGGAACAAAATCTCAAGCAAGTGAATCGGGAAGTAAAAAGAGCAAGGACCGATGATGGGAATTCTTCCAAAGGTAAATCTTAGGGTCAAGGTCGACCAAGGTTCAAGAAAAGGTTCTCCAACCATGGCTCCTCTAGTTCTCCAAGGGTCAACAAATATAGGGTGTCTAACCCTAAGCCTCAAAGAGGCAATAGTGGTGGATCTTTTATGGTGAGGCCTACTTCTACCAAATGTGGAAAGAAACATAATGGTAAGTGTCTAGTTGGCATGGATGGTTTCTATAGTTGTGGGAAGAGTGGTCATATGATGAGATATTTTCCCATGTTTAAGAATAAAGGAAGATAGGGCAAACAAGTCCCTCCTAGAGGTTCAAATTCTGATGCTCCCAAGAAAAACCGCTTTTATGCTCTTCAATCCCGAGGTGACCAAGAGAGCTCCCCAGATATGGTGATGGGTATGTTACAATTCTTTTCTATTGATGTATGTGCATTGTTAGATCCCGGTGCCACTTTGTCCTTTGTTACACCTTTTGTTGCTATGAAATTTGAAATACTCCCCGTAGTGTTAGTATAGCCTTTTTCAGTTTCTACCCCAATTGGTGACTCGATGGTGGCAAAAAGAGTCTACAGGAGTTTTCCTATTTCTTTGTTCCATAAGGTTACCTTGGTGGATTTGGTGGAGTTAGACATGATAGATTTTGATGTGATTTTGGGTATGGATTGGTTGCATGCAATTTATACCTCTACTGATTGTAGCACTCGGGTAGTAAAGTTTCAATTTCCAAATGAGTCCATTTTAGAGTGGAAGGGGGGAAATTCTATCCCTAGAGGTCAATTTGTCTCTTGCCTCAAAGCTAGGAAAATGATCTCCAAGGGGTGTATTTCCCATATTGTTAGGGTTATGGACGTTTAGTCTGAAATTCCTTCTTTAGAGTCAGTTCCGATAGTGAATGAGTTTCTGGAAGTTTTTCCCGATGATTTTCCCGGTATTCCTTCCTAGTGGGAAATAGACTTTGGCATTTATCTATTACCGGATACGCAACCTATATCCATTCCTCCTTATAGAATGTCTCCGACCGAGTTGGTAGAGTTGAAAGACTTGAAAGAGCAACTAAAGGGGATTTGCTAGATAAGGGTTTTATCCTACTGAGTATTTCTCCATGGGGTTCTCCAGTATTGTTTGTTAGAAAGAAGGATGAGTCTCTTAGAATGTATATCATCGTCAATTCAACAAAGTGACCATAAAGAATAAATATTCCCTTTCGAGGATTGACAACTTGTTTGATCAACTTCAAGGGGCCAACTATTTCTCCAAAATACATCTTCATTCGGGTTACCATCAACTAAGGGTGAGAGGGGTTGACATTCCCAAGACGGTCTTTAGGACTCGGTATGGTCACTATGAATTTGTGGTTATGTCGTTTGGGTTGACTAATGCCCCGGCAGCATTTATGGACCTAATGAATAGAGTGTTTAGACACTACCTTGATATGTTTATGATCGTGTTTATTGATGATATTTTTCTCTATTCAAGGAGGTAAATGAACACATGAACCATTTGAGGATTGTATTGCAAGTCCTTAAAAACCACCATTTGTATGCGATGTTTAGTAAATATGAGTTTTGGCTAAGGTCCGTAGCCTTCCTTGGTCATATTGTGTCGAGCAAGGGTATTGAAGTAGATCCTAAGTAGACGGATGCAGTCAAGATTTTGCCTAGACCTCTAACTCCTACAAATATTAGAAGCTTTTTGTGTTTGGCCAGTTACTATAGGAGGTTTGTTGAAGAGTTAACCTCCATTGCTTCTTCGTTGATGGCTTTGACTCAAAAGAAAGCTAAGTTTGTGTGGTCGGAGGCTTGTGAGAAAAGCTTCCAAGAGTTGGAAGATAAACTTACTTCCGCTCTGGTGTTGACCTTACCGGAGGGTATCGATGGTTTTGTTGTATATTATGACGCCTCTAGAGTGATTTTGGTATGTGTGCTTATGAAACATGGTAAAGTGATTGTCTATGCTTCAAGGCAACCCTAGGTCCATGAAAAGAATTATCCAACCCATGATCTCAAATTAGCGGTGGTAGTATTTGCCTTGAAAATATAGAGGCATTATCTATATGGGGTGCATGTTGATGAGTTCACCGATCACAAGAGTCTTTAACATGTATTTAGCCAAAAAGACTTGAATCTCCGACAAAGAAGGTGGTTAGAACTTTTGAAGGATTATGACATGAGTGTCCTTTATCACCCTGGAAAAGCCAATGTAGTTTCGGACGCCCTAAGTCGATTGTCCATGGGCAATGTGACCTATGTAGAGGATGAGAAGAAGGAGTTAGTTCGTGAGGTACATAGGTTGGCACAGTTAGGTGTTCAACTAGTGGATTCCACCAAGGGTGGTGTCACGATCAACAATCGTTCAAAATCATCCTTTGTGATGGATGTTAAGTCTAAGAAAAACCTTGATCCAATTTTAGTTGAGTTGAAGGAATCGGTACTCAAAAAATCTATTGAGGCTTTCTCCCACAGGGGAGAAAAGGTTCTTAGGTACCAAGGTCGGTTATTTGTTCCGGATGTTGATGGCTTGAGAGAGAAAATGCTAGAAGAAGCTCATGGTTTGCGGTATTCTATTCATCCGGGAGCCACCAAGATATACCATGACCTACGGGAAGTCTATTGGTAGAATGGTATGAAGAAAGATATAGGCTTGTCTCAAGATATAGATATTCCCACTTGGAAGTGGGAGGATGTGAATATGGACTTTGTTGTGGGTTTTCTTTGTACTGGAAGGCAACACGATTCTATTTGGGTCATTTTGGAAAGAATGACAAAATCCACCCACTTTATTCCCGTCAAGGTTTCATTTTCGGCGGAAGATTATGCCAAATTGTACATCAAGGAGATAGTGAAGTTGCATGGGGTTCCTTTATCTATTATTTCAGATCGGGGTACTCAATTTACTTCACACTTTTGGAAGGCATTCCAAAAAGGGCTTGGTTTTAAGGTTAAGCTTAGATAACAGTTATTTATCTCATGCAGCTACAGGAAGCACATCAACATCTACAAAAGAAGAAAAGAAGTATGTCAATACCAATTTGAACAAACTATTTGAAAAATCATTTACACCAAAAAACCAAAACCCCTTGTTTATACCACCACAAGTAAATACTTACAAAGCCAACTTAGACCAAGACAAAAAGACAGGTCAAGCGGAACGTACCATCCAAACCTTAGAGGATATGTTGAGAGCATGTGTTATTGACTTTAAGGGTAATTGGGATGACCATCTTCCATTAATAGTGTTTGCCTACATAGATAGTTACCACTCAAGTATTGCCATGTATCCTTTTGAAGTATTGTATGTTAGGAGATGTAGGTGCCCGGTTGGTTGGTTTGAAGTAGGTGAAATTGCTCTAATTGGTCTAGAGTTAGTTTATGAGGCCATTGAAAAAGTATGACTCATTAGAGACAGGTTGAAGATGGCCCAAAGTCGGCAAAAGTCTTATGCTGATATTAGAAGAAGGGATCAAGAATTTGAAGTTAATAATTGGGTCTACTTGAAAATCTCACCTCTGAAAGGTGTGATGAGGTTTGGCAAAAAGGGGAAGCTTAGTCCCTGGTATGTGGGCCTAAATCAAATCTTGAAATGTGTTGGGAAAGTTATATATGAGTTAGAATTACCGAATGAGTTGGCTCCGGTTCACGTGGTGTTTCATGTTTCCATGCTTAAGAAGTGCATTGGAGATCCGGTATCCATTATTCCTTTAGAAGGTTTAGGAGTTGATGAGAGTTTTTCTTATGAAGAGATTCTGGTAGAGATTTTAGACCGACAAGTTAAAAGGTTGAGAAATAAGGAAGTAGCTTCCATAAAGGTTTTAAGGAGGAATAATTTAGTTGAGGGTGCTACATGAGAGGTTGAGGCCGATATGAAGTCTCGTTATCCTCATCTTTTTCCTTCTACTCCTATTCAAGCTTGAGGTAAGTAGTTCCTCTTGAGTTCCTAGTTTTGGGAGTCATGTGTGATATATGTGTTTTCCATGAGTTCCTTATGATTATGCATGTTCTTGAGAAAATTAATATTTAATGATGAATGAGTTGTTTTCATGAATTGTGTTCTTCATGTTGTTGTGCATTTCAGCATGATGTTGCATATTTGACTTCATGAGATGCATTGATGAACATGTTATATTATGTTTTATGAGACGGCATATTAGCTCCATAATGTTTTATTGAGCATGCTTTTGTTGGAGAAGGTAGTTCCTCCTATGAACATGAGAAATGTTGAATTTCATGCATATTGGGTTGATAGATGTAGTTCGTACTTCCTTTTGTTGCATTGATCATGTTGAGATGGAGTTGACGTTTCCTCTTTTAAGTGGTGCATTATTTTGATATTTCATGCATGTTGGGCTGCTAGTCTCGAGTCTTTAATTCCATAAGGTGTCTAGGTCGTCATTCGAGGACAAATGTTCCCAAGGGGGAGATAATGTAACACCCAAAAAATTAGTAGGTGAAACTAGAGCCTTCATTATGAGTTTTAGAGTTTGATGCATTGTTTAGATTTGTAAAATGGTTCCCCGTACTTAGAATAAAGATTTTAGGGGCTAAGATTCAAGATACGACCCCTCAAGGACCGACCCTTGGTCGTTCAGGAGGACCCTAAATTAGCCCCAAAAAATTTAGCTAACTATATTGTTTAAGGTAGGGTCACGGCTGGTAAAAGGCTTCATTGCCCATGGAAAGCACTCGTGAACTTTGCCTTAACCGTGTGGGCGAAGGGCATTGTTCACGTGAGGCTTCAAGAAGTGTGAAAGCCTTCACTTCCCATTGAAGGCCTCGCGGACTAATGCCTTAGTCGTGTTGGCAAGGAGGCAAGTCCACTTGAGGGTTCACGAGGCATGAAAGCCCTCATCACCCTTGGACAACGCTCATGGACCAATGCCTTACCCATTTGAGAGAAAGGGCAAGTCCACGTGAGAGTTCACAGAACGTGAAGGACTGCACTGCACGTGAAGCACCTCTCATGAACTTTGCCTTAGCCGTGTGGGGAAGAGGTAATTCACGTTTGGGTCCACGGCTCGTGGAAGCTTCCACTGCACTTGGGGACGCTCGTGAACAGCGCCTTAGCTCCACAAGCCAAAGTCACAAGTCCAAGGGAGGGACCACGGCACGTGGACAAGTCCACTGCCCGTGAAGCCCCTCGTGGACTTTGCCTTAGGCGTGTGGGCAATCCACTTGGGTGAGGGGCAATTTTGTAATTTTTAATTTTTAGTCCAATTAAAATGGGTATATTTTATATTATTTTTAAATAACTATATAAGGTATTTTAAGTCATTATTCACCCAAACTAAATCATTTTCACAAAGACCCAAATCAAAATCAGAAGTTCATCTTCCTCACAATATTTGTCTCTCCAAAAACCCAAGAAGAAGAAGAGTAAAATTGAAGCTTGGGCTTGAAGAAATCAAGTGCTTTCATAAAATTATTTGAACATTCTTCATAAAGGTATGGTAGTTTTCATCTATGGGTAGATTTCACCAATAGAGCCCCTTCAAAACTTGATTTCAAATCTTACAATTTCCCCAAAACTTAGGCTTTTATTCTAATAACATGGGTTCTCTTTAAAAACATTTTCAATGGTTGAATAAAGTTGGGTTATGATTGAATTGATTATTTAAGGTTGATTTATGGTGAAATTCCCCCAAGAACCCATTGATTCCCTATATTGCTAAATTTGGATCTTAATGTGGGTTCATTGATTTTAGAAGCATGTAAATGGGTCTTGTTTAGATTAATTGAATTGATTGAATTATGTTATTACCCATATCTAATTTAGAAATTATAGATGTTGTGTTGAATGTGATTCATGATTCTTGAAGGGTAAACTATGAGGATTGTTCATGAATATGAGAATTATGCATGTGCTTCAAGAATTGCTTTGAGAATGAAGATTCTATGATTATGGTGTAATTGTGGTATTGGTTTAAAGGTCATTCTCCCCTATATTCTTACACATTATTATGCATGAATTATTTTTTACTATGATGATCTTGTTGTATTGATTTAAAGGCTATTCTCATGAACACACTATGAACATGATGTGAAAGGTTTACTCACATAGTAATGATTCTAAGGTTGAAAGACTATTCTCACCTATTGAATCTATGAGCTATCATGATACCATGTTGGTTTGAGTGTTAATACATTCTACCATGACCATGAAATTAAGTAAAGAATTAACATGAATTTAAAGGGAATTATGCTTAGCACCGAGAGGATATGAAAATGAGATGAAAGCATTTACATCAGTTAGTCCAGCTTTCCAAAATAGTTATCTCATGAGATGGAAACCTTTTACGTCAGTTAGTTCGGGTTTCTAGTAGCAATCTCCTTATCCTGTAGCTATGTGCCCACATAGGTCTTTAGCTAGTGGATCCACCTAGGCTATCAAACATGAGTTCTACCTTAGGCAAGTAGGACACCTCTTTTCGGTGTGGGGGCATGACACCGAATTCCATGTAGCTCACATGGTCTATGTCGGTTAAAGCTATATTTCCCTAAATGACAAGAATATGAACTATGACAACAACATGAACATGAACTATAACTATGACTTTTTAAGAAGTTCTACTTAGTATAAGTTGGGGTATGGGACTCCATTTATGCATGCACAAGTAGGCTTTAAGAGTGGTTGTGGTGTGGTTCTCTTATGCTATGAAGACTTTTGAATTGATGCATGTATGATATGGATTGTTGCTAAGGGTGACTTTACTTGCTACAAGCTATGAACATAAATGTTTCCTTGTGTAACGACTTGAGAGCACCCCCTAGTCGTAACCGGCGTACTCGACCTCTCAGAAGTCTAATACAAGCCTCTTAGCATTCATTCATCGCATAGATACTAAAAACAACATAAGTGATTAAAAACATTCTTCACACACGAAGAGACAATCATTAAATAACAAGCGGAAGATTTTTTAGACTTTATACATGATGTCTCAAAACCATCTAATACTTGAATACAACAATGGGACTAAGCCCATACAAGACTTAAACAAAATACTAGAAATACATCAAAAGGAACATGTAGGGTATTGTCCTCGAATCTGTGAGGACTCACCAAGTCTTCATCGTCAACACTTAGAAACCTATCAAGTAGCCATGACATGTCACCATCTCCCAATCCCTACACTTTAGTCAAAAAGGGAAAGAAAGGGGTTAGCACAATTAAGTACTAAGTATGGAGACCATGCAAAAACATGCTTCAACAGACATTTACAATGAATATATGCTTTCATATCATTTTGATAAAACCTTCACTTCACAAGTATAAGAGACATAATACAAGTCAACATTCACATCTAAGACCATAGCCAACCATACATAAACTCAGCATATATCCAAATACAACCCATGCTTCACTTTAAAAGAATACATGCCATTTCATTAACATAGGACCTCTACCTAATATAACCTTAAGACACACTTGAGTGAGACAAGAAGTAACCGCCCATACAACATCTTCAAGCACACTTAAGTGTTCCTCAAGACTACCTTAGATAAGGACATTTCCTTTACAACATAACATCAATAGACCAACATTCTTTAAGAAACCATTTAGGAGACCTTCAAGCACATAAGGGGACTTTCACATAATAGTCGTTAGACTTAGGGAACACACTTTAGTATCTTCAAAGCCTACTCGTGCCATGTGTAGATAGCATCCCATACTACTACCTACACGTTGTAGAACCTATCCAATAACTATAGTGCACATCCCACATGATGGGAATAGGCATAACCTACATAGACCATACTAGCTAGGCATG
>JAJOOS010026479.1:0-19252 GCA_029582725.1 Solanum chiquidenum
CTTGCAATTGAGCATGCCAAATTTATTGAGAAGGTCTCTGCCATATTTCCTTTGTAAAAGAAATATTCCATCCTCGGTTTGGTGGACTTCAAGGCCCAGAAAATAATCCAATAACCCCATATCCGACATCTCAAACTCATTCATCATTTGAGACTTGAAATTATCCACAAGAGAATTAGAAGAGCTACTGTAAATGATATCATCAACATAAAGGCATACAATGATGAAATCATTACCTTCCTTCTTCACATATAATGTGGGTTCATTCTTACTTCTCATGTATCCATTTTTCTGGAAGTAACCATCGATCTTGCTATACCACACTCGAGGGGCTTGTTTCAAGCCATACAATGCCTTTTTCAGCTTGAACACCTTTGTTTCATTGCCTTCCTTTATAAAACCTTCAGGTTGAGTTACATAGACTTCTTCTTGTAAGTCTCCATTGAGAAATGCCGACTTGACATCAAATTGGTAAACTGGCCATTTCAACTGTGCAGCCAATGCTAGAACCAGCCTCACTGTTTCAAATCGAGCTACCGGAGAAAGTGTTTCTTCAAAATCAACACCATACTGCTGTGCATAGCCTTTTGCCACAAGACGATCTTTGTGCTTTTGTAGGCTACCATCTGCAACAAATTTTGTTTTAAACACCACTTCAGACCAATTGCGTTTTTCCCTTTTGGTAACTCCATCATTTCCCATGTTTCATTCTTTTCAATGGATTTCATTTCCTCCACCATTGCTTTCTTCCATTCTTCTTTTTCTGCAGCTTCTTCATAATTTAAGGGATCTGAAACAGAAAAAGCAAATTGACAAGTCGCATAAAGATTATTAGCATACTTGGGATTTGGCGTTCTAAGCCTTGTTGATCTTCTTAATGGAACTATCCCATCTGAAGACTCTTCATGAGTTGCTGAAATCGGTGAGGTTGGTAATTCCATAGAAGAACTTGAAAGTGAACTTGTAGGGGTTGACTCTTTTCCTTCTGGCATAGGAGTCTCTTGTCCCACCAGCTTTTCACTCCAATCCCAACTTACATTTTCATTAACTATTACATCTCTTCTAACTGAGATCTTGCCATTAAAAGGGTTATACAATCTATATGCTTTGGAGTGAGTACAATAGCCAATAAAAATGCATTTTTCAGATTTTTCATCAAGCTTTTGACGAGCTTGTGAACTTACCAAAGCATAAGCAACACACCCAAAAACCCGTAAATGACTTACATTTGGTTTCCTACAAATGCCAAGCTTCATAAGGAGTTTTATTCATAACAACTTTTGTTGGTGAAAGATTCTGCAAGTAAACAGATGCTGCCACAGCTTCTGCCCAGAACTGATTTGCTAGTTCCTTTGCTTGCAACATGCTCCTTGCCATCTCCACCACAGTCCGGTTCTTCCGTTCAGCGACACCATTTTTCTCTGGGGTATAAGTTGTTGTTAACTCCCTATGGATGCCATTTTTTTCACAAAACAAATTGAATTCGTTGGACACGAACTCTCCACCTTTATCTGTGCGAAGAACAGTGATACTGCAGCTACTTTGGTTCTCTACCAAAGCTTTAAACACTTGAAACTTTTCAAAAGTTTCTGACTTGTTTTCCAGAAAATACACCCAACTCATGCGACTATAATCGTCAGTAAACAACAAGAAATAACGACTTCCACCTAAGGACTTAGTCTGCATAGGACCACATAAGTCAGCATGTATTAATTCTAAACATTTAGAAGCTCTCCATGCCTTTCCAACAGGAAAAGATCTCCTGGTTTGTTTCCGATAAATGCACCTTCACATAAATCAAGAGAGCTAATTTTCGGTAATCCAAGAACCATACCTTTATCACCTAGCAATTTCAGGCCCTTTATATTGAGATGACCGTACCTCAAATGCCATAGCTTCGAGTCGTCCTTTGCACTTGCAGCTCGAGCAAAATTTTCCAGGTTAGAAACGTCCAGCAGAAACATATTGTTTGGTGTCTTGGTGATGTGAACCTTGTTGCCCGACTTCTTGTTTGTAATGACACAAGCATCATCATCAAACAAAAGAGAATATCCGTCAGCCATTAGTTGTCCAACACTTAACAAATTGAATCCTAAATCTGGTACGAATTGAACATCATCCAACATTTTTACTTTGTCGTGGCTAGTGTCTACAACCACCTTGCCTTTTCCTTCAACCTGCATCTCTTTTGTGTTGCCAAGCTGCACCTTCTTATTTTGCTTCTCATCTAGGTCTCTGAACATAGATTTGTCCCCTGTCATATGATTTGAACAACCACTGTCTACGAACCATATATCACTTGGTTTATGGTTTGTATCAATGCAAGCCATAAAAAAGATAATTCTCTTCCTCATTTTCTTCTGCTGCAAAATTTATTTTTTGGTCTTTAAACCAACAATCAGCCTTTATATGCCCATAGCGGTGGCAGTGATGACATTGAACGCCATTCTTTGTGTTGCCTTGCTCATTGGACTGCCTATGTCCATTATTTCTTCCTCTGCCTCTTCCATAACCACGGTCTCGACCACCGCGAAATCCTCCTCTTCCTCGGCCTCTACTTGCTGGACCATTATTATCTCCATATTTAGTGGTTGCATCTTTCACTTGGAATGCCTTTTCTTCGTTCTTCTCTACTGATCGATTGATTCTCGCCTCATGGGCTTGAAGAGATCCCATCAGTTCATCAAAGGAAAAAACTGATAGATCCTTAGATTCTTCGATAGCCGCAACTACGTGATCAAATTTTGGATTCAAGCTTCTCAATACCTTTTCAACAATAATCTGATCAGTAACCTTCTCTCCATAGGATCGCATTCGACTGACAATTGTCATTGCTCTTGACAGAAAACTAGCAATAGATTCACCACTTTTCATCATCAAGGTTTCAAAGTCACGCTGAAGTGATTGCAGTCTCACCACAATGACCTTTGAATATCCTTGAAACTCTTTCTGCAGAATGGACCAGGCTTGCTTTGATGTAGTTGCTGTTGCGATTCGTGAAAAAACGCTCTCATGGACAGCCTGCTGGATAAATATCAGCGCCTTAGCATCTTTTTTCTTGTTGTCTCGCAGCCTATTTTCTTCATCAGGATCTGTATATCCACGTTCTACTAAGTCCCAAAGATCTTGAGACTTGAGTATAGTTTTCATACGTATACTCCAGAATTCGTAGCTTTCTCCCTTGAAGACAGGAATAATTGGTTGTGCCACGCTCAATGAACTACCGTTAGTTGCCATGACTGGCTCTGATACCAAATTTGTTGGATAAAAAGTACAGAGAAATCTGGAAATAATAAAAAGAGAAGGAAAACTGCGACTACGTTTAATTTCTGATTAATTGGAAGTACTAAAATAACAAAATATGCCCACATGATATATAGGCTAAGAGATAAACAACTAATCCTAAAATATAGGTCCTATAACCCACTAAAACACTATTTCAGCAACACTAGGAAACTACCTAACAGAATGCAGAAGACTAGTTCAACCAAACTATCCATGTCCTAGTTTACGTGTTCCTATTTTGTTTTGAATCACTTTTCAACATACTTCACATTTTGTTAGATTTTGATTTAGTGCACGATTTAAGTCAACCATCTATTGCTTGGAGTTTCTCTCAAAAGCAGTTCCATTTTTGGATTTGGGGTGTCCAAGATTTTTAGATCCTGATCCTATTTGCTGTTACACTTTTTCTCTGTTGAGGAATAGGGAGCGGTAGATATTTGAATGCTTTCACTGGGGATATGATAACTGATGTACTCAATCGGCCATGGGAGCATCTTTCCTTTGGCTCTTTTCTTTTTTTTATTTTTTTTTATTTTTAATGTGAAAGGTACGGTGAGCGGTTGTTCCATTACCACCCAAAAAAATCACCTGAGGTTGGTTTGTTGGTTTCTAAAGATAGGTAATATATTGTTGTGTTCTTTCCCTTTCTCTTTAGTTTTCACTTCGCATTTTTATGGTTTGGCAAGCTGCCACTCAGCTCCGTAAGTTTGAGAAAGTGGATTTTTTTTTTAAAAAAATAAGTCCCACAAGGGGAGTATATTGATAAGTCAAAAGGAGATCGAGAGGGGGGCTGGAGCCTAACCTCTGCATACAAATAATTACAAATACAATTTGACTCCAGCAATATACAAGATGGAGATAAAACTCCTGAGCAAGAGCTCACAAAAATACCAAGTGTAAAGACACTTAGTAAATCCAAAAGAGATAATCAGCCAGGATCAAAGATGAAGGTGTTTTTCCTTACTCTTATTCGAAAATTTGGACCTCCTTTTTTTTCATTCTTCAAAGTGGATATAATTTTCATAGGCAAGTTGATAGCTGATGTGAAGAAAGCATTTTACTTTTTAAACTCTGCAAGATTGGCCAGGAGATCTGCAGTTGAATTTCCTTCTCTGAAGATATGATTAAATTGAATATGACCCTTTGCTTTCATGGCTTGAATCTTCTTGATCTCATCTTTTAAAAGCCAGGAGGTGGATATGTTGCCATTGATCATATGAATAGTAAGCAGAGAATCAGATTCAATAGTCAGATTTCTGAAGCCATTATCCAAGCACCACTTCAATCCAATTTTTATGGCTTGAATCTCTGCATAGTTGTAAGAGCATTCCCCAAGGTAAGATGCGAAAGCCATGATCATATGTCCATTATGGTCTCTCAAAATTCCTCCTGCTCCAGCACTTCCTGGATTCCCTTTTCAACAACCATCAACATTAAGTTTATATTTCCCGATATCAGGACATTTCCAACTCACTGGAATGATAGATAATTGAGGCCTGATTCTTTCAACAACATGGAAAATATTTGGAAAAGGAGGGGAGAAGTTTATGGTGGTAAATTGAGCTGCAAGAGTCCTCTGCATCAGCATGGTGATTTGATCAATCACTCTGTTAGTAGTCGACCTGATGCCATCATATTTATAAGAGCATCTGAATTTCCAGATTTCCCAAGTAATAAAACTAGGAAGACATTGAAGAATGATTTCATGTACTTGGTTTTGAGGCTTGATGAGCCACCACGCCATGAATTTAGCTCTAATATTTAGAGAATTTTTTTGAGGAATTCCACACGCATTATAGAAGTATTTCCACACTCTCTTGGCCATTTCTCCCTCATTAAAAAGATGATTATTTGTTTCAATAGAACCATTGTTATAACAACAACATCTGGAAGGTCCGTGAACCTTAAACCTGGAGAGATTAACATCAGTGGCCAGCTTATCCTTGAGAAGTCTCAAGACATGAAATGAGATCTTAAAGGACATCTTGTTATGCCAGATCTTGGTGTGAGTAAGAGCAGTGATTCTATGAGTTCTTAAAGCATTCCAGGCTGTAGAAAATAAGCCTGATGGATCAGCTGTCCAGATAGGGTAATCTTCATTTTGAGAAGATATGTTGATGGTTTGGATATGTGTAACTAGATTAGGAGGGAGCAAATCATTAAGTTTATCAAGATTCCAAGTGTCATTCACGATGAAGTCAGAGACAAGAATCTTCTTAGATCTGTTGCTTTGCTCAATCAGATTAGCTAAGGCACCTTTGTTGGTCCAATTATCCCACCAAAAGGACACATCCCCTTTGCCAATTTTCCAGAAAATATGCCTCTGACATTCTTTTCTAGTGTCCATGAGTCTTCTCCAAAGATGAGACTGAGTGTAGAGTTCTTCTTTTTGGCCACTGGATGAATCCTTTTACAATATTTAGCATTTAGAAAGGAAGTTAGCAGAGAATTCTTTGTTCTAAAGTTCCACCACACTTTGGCTGTAAAGGAGTTGCATGTGTCATGTAAATTTCTAAATCCCACACCTCCTTCAGATTTAGGAATACATAAGTTTGGCCAAGAAATCCAGTGGTGAGCTCTCTTATTGTCATTGGATCCCCAAAAGAAGTTGGCAAAAGATTTTTCAATGTGGTCAATATCGGTCTTGAGAGGATGAACAACAGAGATGGTATGCAAGGTAATGGATTGGAGAACAGACTTAATCAGTACTGTTCTGCCACCTACTGAGAGCAACTTGCCTTTCCAACCTTGTGTTCTATTGATGACTTTGGCGACCATATGATTGAAAAAAGAGATCTTTTTTCTCCCCTGATAGATAGGACATCCCAAGTAATTGAAAGGGAATGAGGAGTAAGAAAATCCAGTAATCATTTTAATATCAGCAATAATAGAGGGATGTGTTTTAGGAGAGACCAAGAAAGAAGATTTACTTTTGTTGACCATTTACCCAGAGACTTGTTCATAAGTTTCCAATTTGTTGATCATCATGGCAATAGAGAGCAAGTCCCCAGAAGAGAACAAAATGGTGTCATCTGCGAAGGTAAGATTGGTGATCATAGGGCTACCAGAATCCATGGATTAGGGAATGAAGTTATCATTCATCAGTTGATCCATCATCCTTGTAAGCATTTCAGCACCAATCACAAAAAGAGAGGGTGAGAGGGGGTCACCTTGTTTCAAACCTCTGCTAGATTTAAAAAACCCATGTCTAGTACCATTGATGTTGATGGAGTACCAGTTGTTAGAGATAAGTCTAACCACCATGTTAATCCAACGCTTAGAGAATCCCATTTGTCTCACAACTTCGCAAAGATAATCCCAAGCTACCCTATCAAAAGCTTTTGCCATATCCAGTTTAAGAACTACATTACCATTATGGTTGGGCCTATTGATGTTGTGGACTAGTTCTTGGGTAAGCATAATGTTGTCAGCAATGGCCCTTCCCCTGATAAATCCAGCTTGATTGTGCGATACAACTTTATTCATAATAATGGACAGTCTGTAATTAAGAAGCTTAGAGATAATTTTAGAAGTAAAATTGCTCAAGCTTATGGGTCTAAAATCAGAGAACTGTTGGGGAGCCTCAATCTTGGGAATGAGGACCAGACAAGCATGAGTGAATGACCTGGGGAGAGGCTTGCCAGAGAAGAATTCTAAGATCATATTGTAGAGGTCAGAGGAAATAATATCCCAACATTGTTGAAAGAATTTTCCCGAAAATCCATCAGGTACAGGTGAACTGGAACTACTCATAGAAAAAACAGTACTTCTTACTTCATCAATATTGGGGATAGCTCCAAGAGCCAAGTTGTCATCCTCAGTAACAATTCTAGGAAGGCATCTGATAACAGAGAAGTCCCTGCAAGTGGTATCTTGGGTGAATTGTTGTTCAAAGAAGTGGACAGCTTCGGCAGCAATGTCATTAATGTTCTCCAGCCAAGTACCATCTTGATCTTTCACTCTAGTCAACATCAATTTTTTCCTTTTAGAATTGATGACAGAGTGAAAGAATTTAGTGTTATTGCACTTTCAGTGTACCACTTTAGACCAGATTTTGTCTCCAGTAAAACTCCTCCTTTTTTATATGCATAATGAGTTGAGCATTGACATTATTGTACTCCATCCTGTTGATATCAGAATTGTCATTAAGACAATTTTCTTCCAGCTCTTGTAATCTATTTTCCAATTCCTTTGTCTTGTCAAAAATATTGCCAATAGTGTGCTTGGACCAATAGGAAAATTTTTTGCACACATTTTTAAGCTTAAGGTGAAACTTCCACATAGAGTTGCCTTCCATTGGAATCTGCCAGGCATCTTCCACAACTTGCATAAAGCCTTCATGTTCAGTCCAAAAATCCAGAAATTTGAAGTACTTAATAGGCTTCAACTGAGAGTTAGAAGCATTAATAAGAAGAGGGGCATGGTCAGATCCAGTTCTAGTCAAGTGAGAAACAGAAGTATCTCCAAAGATTTGAAGACATTCAGTGTTCACAAGTACTATCCTGTCTAGCCCAAATTCTTTTCCTAGGGTCCCAACCATTGCACCAAGTAAATGGTGATCCAGTATAGCCGATATCAAGAAGACTGCTGTCCATAATACAATTAATAAAGGGAAAACATTTAGTCATATTATGAGGATTCCCACCAAGTTTTTCCTCAGGGCTGACGATAGAGTTAAAATCCCCTGCCACCATCCAAGGGGAGTTATTGAAAATTTTAATACTTTCCCAAAGAGCCTCTCTGTTGCAGTATTTTGGAACTGGCATAAACCAAAGTCATGAATAAATCACCACCACTGTAGTTAATGGAGCAAGTTATATGCTGAATGTGATCTTCTAGAATAGTACAATTGAGGGAACGATCGCAAAAAATTCTGCTAGCATTTGAATAAGCAAAGTCATAGCCCAGGCCAATCTTAAATTTATCCAGTTTGATCCTTCTACTAAAAGGTTCCATAAGAGCAACAAAAATAAGGTTGTGGGATCTTTTTAGTTGTTTGAGTCTGTCGTAAGCACCTTGAGACTTAATGCCTCTAATATTCCATATTAATGAACTAATCATTAAAAAGATTTGGATTGATCATCTTTGTACGGTGAGGAATTGACAGAGCACTTAGCATTGCTAATTTTGATACTTTTTCTGTCTATGGATGTGTGATCTCCTCTGTTAGAGATATAACCTCTGGGAGATAAGTTTTGTTTTCCAGCAATTTCATCAAGTGCCTGAGATATTTCTTGAGGTATGTTGCTAGAGTTGGATAGAGTAGCCATCAAAGAGTTGTCAAGGTTTTTTTTGGAAGCATGTGTACTGTCTCCATCGGATTCAGAAGATTGTTCTTCAAAGCTCTCATAATCATTTTCAGAGTCAATTTCATCTTCTTGAGATTCCTCATTGCCATCTGTGTAATCAACATTGATATCAAAGTCAGAGTCCACCGAGTTAATACTCTCTACATCAAAGTCCTTCTTGTTATCAGGAGGTTTATAATCTGGTATTCTAGTATTAGATGCTAGTTCTTGTTGAGTTTTAGGATCAGGGGATCTAGGAGGCATCATTGATTTGGCCTTGGTTGTAGTATTTATAGAGGCAATATGATTCGGTTGTATAAGAGGTTTGCTAGAAACTTGTTTGGTATTGTGACTTGGTTTTGGAGTTTCTTGAGCATCCTTTGGTATAGTAACGCTAGTATTAGTGTTTTGATTATACTGTCCATGAGAAGTATTGAAACTCTTTCTTTGAGAAGGAAGGGTGGTGGTAATGTGCCGAGTTTGGATGTTCTTGGTTTGAGATGTGCTAGCAATGTTGTTGGCTTCAGGAGTAGTTTTGTTGGATGTGGTATTTTGGTCACTGGTTTTTTCGTGAGTCTTGTTTTGGACCTGCCAGTGCACTTTCTTCTTGGTACCCTTGCTATTATTGTTTTTCTGCACATTTTGATTGGTTTGGGGGGCTACATGGTTTTGGGTTTGACTCTGGTTAACACAAGTATGATTGTTCTGAGTGATAGGATCAGATTCCTTCATAGTATTTTGGTCAGCATCTTGTTCCTGATTGTTGACAGATTGAGCCTGTTGAAGAGCTTGTTCATTGTTTCTCCTAGTGTTATGCTGCCCAGATTTCTTGCTGCCTCTCTGCACCTGCCAAGTATCTTTTTCAACCTCTTTGTTGTTGAGCGCCAGTGCCTTCGTGCTTTGAATTTCCTCGTCCCTTTTCTTGTTTCTACATGATACAATATCATGACCTTGCATAGTACAATACTTGTAGTAAGAGGGGACACCTTCATATTCAATATCCAGCCAATACCCCTCTTCTTCCTCACTATCTAGTCTCTTGAATCCAACCCATAGCTGATCTTGATGAGGTTTGAGCAAGTCAATTTCGACTTTGAGTTTGGCCACATTTCCCCTAGACTTGGAATAAGTAGCCATATCCGGAGCCATAGCAGTGCCAACTGAACTAACCATTTTGGATAGAATATCACAATGAAATAGATGCCATGGAAGCTGATGAATAAGGATCCAAACAGGAGCTATAGTAGTTTCATTTTCAGGGATAAAATCTGGAGTCCATCTTATAACTTTCATAACGTAAGGTCCTAATGTGATGAAAGGTTTGAAATATAAGTGGTGAAAATCTGCCTCAACAGTAAAGTCTAGATAGACATGGTTTGGATCGAAAATCGAAATTATGCAATTTTGACACTTCCTTTTAGAGGGAAATGACTGACAAAAAGTTTACTGAGTTCATCCATATTCGGCTTGCCTTTCGAGAATTTACCAACTATAGTATACTTGCAATCTTCAGCTAAGTTAACAAAGTAATCTTGAGCTGAAAAATAAAAAGCTGGCTTACCCATGTGAGTCCCGTGTTTGAGCTTCACTGGAATTTTGTCTTTCGTGCTGTTGATGAGGGCTTCAGAGACAGTTGAAGCAAAGGATGGTTTCGATATCAGATTGCTAGGTCTGTTCTGCGTTTTGGTAAAATTGTTCCCAGTTGAAGCATGTTCGACAGGTCCTCTGTTAGTATCCTTGTTGAATGGAATCTTGGTTTGGGTATTCTGTGAGCTAGAGGTTGTGCTGTAGCCTTGGTTATGCCTCGAAGGGGGGTCGAAATTGGAAGAGACTTTTGGAGTCAGAGGAACAGAGGTGTGTTTTGAGTGATTGTTTATTTGATTTTGTTGGTTGGAGGAATTGCTGTTGTTGATTTGTGTCGGGGTGGTAGTCTTATTGCTAGAGGTGTCTGGTTGGTGTTGAGTTTGGGTTTGAATGGCAGTTTCCGGTGATTGGAGATGGGTTTGGGTGGAGAATTCCGGTGGAATTTTGTTACCGTTGGTTGAATTAACGATAACCTGGCGGCTGTCAGTCTGAGGTGTCGTGCTTTCATTAGCTTTTGTGAGGGGAGGGTCCGGTGGATCTGGTGGTGTGGGAACTGGGACCACCTGTGGTGTTCCATTCAACTCTGAAGTTGACATAGAGAGAAGTCAGAGTTAAATTTTGTAGAGAGAGAACCTTTTTGATCTATAGAAGAAAACATTAAAAGTGGAAATTCATTGCTTATTTTGTCAAAGGATAGTCAATGTATGCTGTTTTCCTTTGCAAACTCTCAAGGTCAAGAATGCAGATCCCACTCTTCAAGCTTGTTACCAAGTAAATGCATTAGGAAATTCACCAAAAGGAAAAAATAATAAACAAAGAAAATGAAAAGACACTTTCTTCTGCTAACCCATTCTCTTGTCAGATTGCACTAAATATGTCATGTTATATTCCACTTGAACCCAAATTAAAAAAAAAATAGGAGGCATGGGACATGTTCTATCTTGGGGAAAATAAGTTTTGATTCCTAGAATGTGAACTTAAAAAATGATAAGTGATGGAAATAAGGAGCAGCAAGGGAAGATCGCACTCAGGGCACTTTTATTTGTCTAGTTGCTCGTGTGAGGTTTAGATTTCAGTTGCTTCATTTCTTTTCTTTTCTGCTGGAAGCTAATAACAGTAAGACCTGTAGATTTTTTTGCAATAACAGGCTGCATTGTTTTTAGGGAAAAGGGCCTGATATACCCCTCAACTTTGTCATTTGGAGTTGATATGCCCCTCGTTATGAAAGTGATTCATATATATCCTTACCGTTATACAAACGTCTCACATATACCCCTACCGTTACAAAATGACCTCACATATACCCTTCATTTAATGGAAGTGAAAAAATAGTTTTAAATTTATATTTTTGACTTTTAATTTTCTTAAAAATTATTTAGGGGTATATATGATTCTTCTAGCAAAGTTCAAGGTATATTTTAATCTTTTTCATACATAAATTATTTTTTGACTTCTTTTATTATAATTATTTGAGTTTCTTATTCTTATTTTTTTTTTCTTTCATTCCTTAGTGTAAAGAAAAAAATTTAAAACTATTTTTTTGTGGCTATATTATAATTTAAAACTATTTTTTTGTCTATATTGTAATTTAATTTTTGTATTTGAAGAGAAAAATTTGGTCATCTATTATAATAAGTTTTACAAGAGTATTAGTGAAACATAAATAAATTTGACCATCAAAATAATAAATCTAAATTAGTCATTGAAACAAAAAAAAATGTTTGAGGAGGATTAGATATACTCATATGAGATTATATTTTTTTTAAAAAAAATTTATAAAAAATTAAACTAAATTTAATTTTTTTCATTTCCGTTAGAGGAAAAGGGTATATTTGAGCCATTTGTATATAAGTAGGGGTATATATGAGTCACTTTCATAACGAGGGGTATATCAGTTCTAAATGACAAAGTTGAGGGTATATCAGTCCCTTTTCCCTTGTTTTTAAACCCTGAGGGGGCTGAATGCAGCCAATATGGATACCTAGAGCTGTTTTAAGAAATTAGCCTTTTTTCTGTTGAGAATTTGCTTAACATGTTAAAACGAGCCTGCACATCCATCCTCCACACCACTCCGCGTGGGAAAAGAAAAAGAGACATGATATACATGTTAGTATACACACAGTATCTTCATGATTTTATATCAATGGAAACATGGATTATAATTGTAATCACTGGAAGATTAACTACCTGTATCAATTCTTTAAACGTGTTGTTACTAGCGTATGATCTGCCAATTTATGTTTTAATGTTTTCAACTTTGTTGCTACACAGGTCCTTCATTCGCTGCTTCAAATATTTGCAACTTCAATGGCTAAATATATCCGTTACCAAGCTGACCATGGAGCTCAAGCAGTTCAGATCTTTGATTCATGGGCCACAGAGCTAAGCCCAGTTGATTTTGAGGAGTTCAGTCTACCATACTTGAAACAGATAGTTGAGGCAGTGAAACTAACCCATCCTGATCTCCCTCTGATTCTTTATGCAAGTGGATCAGGTGGCTTGCTTGAGAGACTACCCTTGACAGGAGTAGATGTAGTCAGTTTGGACTGGACAGTTGATATGGCTGATGGTAGGAGACGACTGGGTCCTAATGTGGCTATACAAGGTAATGTGGATCCTGGAGTGCTTTTTGGCTCCAAGGAATTTATTACCAACCGGATAAATGATACAGTGAAGAAAGCTGGTAAAGGGAAACATATTTTGAACCTTGGACATGGCATCAAAGTAGGTACACCTGAGGAAAATGTTGCTCACTTCTTTGAGGTTGCCAAAGGTTTAAGGTATTAGAAGCAGATCAAATCATTATCAATTTTAACCTGTTCCATATTTCCGACAAGGTCTATCATTCTTCTCCTCATTTTTTCTCTTGTATCTAGTGATTCCTGTGAGTGAACAGGGAAACAAATATTTCCTGAGCATTTTTGTTAGAATGTGCTTATAAGATCTATTTGAGACTGAAGTTGAAGCTAGGCTTTCTCATTGTGTATCTGAGTGTAGATTTTTGACTGATAGTAGTCTAGTTCAACTCTGATAAACTTTGAAAGTTGGAACTCACTGAACTTTTCATTTGTTGGTTGCTGCTGTGTTCTCTCTTTTTCTTCTACCCGTGCCTGTGGTTTGCTTGCTCCCAGTTGTATGCGCGAGTCATGTCATGAAAAATGTATTGTTCATTGTACTTTTGATGACGTAGGTAGTTGTCAGGTGTTTCTCGTGGGCTGAACTATAGGATTTTCCAGTAGTAAAGTTGGTCTATTTTACTGTTTTGTGGGCGTAGATGCAATATATGGTACATACAAGAGTGAATGTATAACGAGGTATGAGAAATATACAGGAAATGGTCCTCTTTTTAGCCAGCTTCTACCATCAGTATCCCATGGCAAAAACTTGAATTTATTCCTGTTATGTTAGTGTATTGGGGAAAATTCTCATGTACATGTGGTGCTTAGAACAAAGGAACTGCTGACATTAGAGTGAAACCTGAGAAAGAGTTAGTAAGAACTTCCTTTGAGGTTTCATCGGTTAAGTGTTTGCTTTTGTCTTGTTGTCGGGCTAACTAGATGGTTGGTTTCTGTTGGAGAAAAAGGTGCTCTCAAGTCATGAAATAAGAAGAAAAGGACTTGTACCTCAACGACGCAACTTCTCAGCGTTAAAAGGTCAAACATGTCAGCTATGTCCGTCCATACAAGATAAAATATCTTTCTTATTTATGATTTCTTGTACAGCATTTAAAATGAGAAGTGGACAAGTAATATGAGTATATACAGGGGCACATAGGATCAAGGGGGACAGGGGTGTCATCTGGCACTCCTACATTCATTTATTTCTTTACTAAATATGCACATTTACTTGATATAAGAAAATGAATTTTTTTTGGGTAGATTGCGTGTTTTCTCTTCTTGTTATAAATATTTATCAAATTTTTCCAAAGATGATAATTTTTTGGTTTTGACTAGATTCGGATTGCGCATTGCAAGGCCCATTCAAGGGTGACGCTCCCTACAAGATTATTAAGGGTGGAGCAGTCCCACTAATTGCACCATAACTCATGTTCATTGCTAAGATGATACTTAACATGGCTTCCACAATGAAACCAAAGATATCGTTTATGACTATAATAAATACTTTCTAAACATTTAAAAAGAAATTATTTTTATTTTAACAAATTCAAGAACCTGATCCAATTCGCTGTTATTTGGAATATTTGGGGATTAAGCATATTATATGTTGTTATTTCAATTTTAAGCCTTTTATTTTATTGAGAAAATGGTCAAATGTCTCCCTAATTTATATGCGGATTTTTAACTACACACTTTAATTTTACGAGGGTCCTATTACCTTCCTGAACTCTTTAAAACTGAAATTATTACATCCTTAAAATACCACAACCACTTATATGTTGATGGGTGAAACTCACACGTTTGACACGTAGAATATTATTAAAAACTTTTAAAAAAATAATTATTTTTCCTTTTTTATTTATTGTTTTAATTCTAGTTGAAGGTCATAACATCAAAGTATATGAATGTATTTTGATCTTCAAATTTGAAACTAGTTGCTGACATTGTTGGGTGCTAATTTTTCAAGCTAAAAACACTAAGTTTGAGTGTTTGATTAAGTTCATGCCTGCAATTTTTAGATTTGAACTTTGAAACTCCATGAACACCAACGAGCTTTCATATGAAATTTTTAGATCTATTTTCTGGCCATTTTCTCTATTTTATTCGTTCATCTTTTCTCTTGGCAATAATATGAGTTTTCAAGTTATTGTCTTATGCCTTAAATAAAAGAACAAGTATTTATTAACATTTTCAATAAGGCTATTGTGATTACATTTAGAATTATCGAGTTACGATAATGCTTTCTCTCTCTATTTCCTCAAACTAATTTAGTATAAATTTTGTACCCCTTTCGAAAAATCATTTATTAAGTACTTATTTTATGAAGTTGCACAAGTATTCTAATAAATTTGGGGGAAAAACTAAACGTTAATAAGGGTTTAAAATGATTTTCTTTTAAAAAAAACATATTGAAATAGTAAAAGGGAACGGTTCAGTTTGATTTTGAAATTAATTGATTATCAGTGTAGACATGTTAAATCGTTATAGATCCATTCAGATTTTAATTTATGGATTATCAGTTGTTGATCGTTATTAATTTTTTAGCCTTTTAGACTACACATAAAATATATCATTGAAAATCACTTAGGCCAAGGTGACAAACCGAATGAACCATATACATGGGGTGACAAATTGTATTGTGCTCAAAACCAAACAATGACACCTTATAGAATAACTCAGAGATTAGACCGTCAGAAATAAAACTAATTCTAAGCCAAGGACTCGATATACCGAACGATATAAATATAACTTATTAATTTACTATTCGATTATTGATTAACTCGTTAAGAAAAAACATCAAACCGTTAAGAATCGATAACTCGATATAAAAAAAATTGTTACGAAAACTGCAAAATCAATAACCTTTTTTTCGATTCAGATTATTGATTTCGGTTCGATTTTGAATAACCCTAACAAAGAAAGGTTTTATCATATAATATAAAATGAATTGTATTTTTTATTTTCTTGTTATGATGTTGTTATAGTGATTTATTCGTTTGTTCACTTCTTTAAATATCGACATCCTTTACAAAAAAAAATTATATACGCCACTGAGTATATTTTTCTTATTTGATAAGTGAGAGTTAGCAGACAACACACCGTCAACATGTGTGCTTATGCTGCTTGCTAACTCTCTTCAAATGGTATTTCATTTGCAGTATTTTTGTGCTGAAGTAGATTGATCTTTGTTGACATGCCTACTTCAGTAAGTGCATTTTTTTAAAAAGAAAAAAATAATTATTCTATTTTAATTTAATTAGAATGAAAAAATTATGGGGCTTAAGTTATATCTTTTAGTTTTAAATTTATATCCTATAATTATAGCTTTATTACTTTTAATGTCGTTAATATTTGTATAAATTTTGAGTAAAAAAATCAACAATCAATAAAAAAATATTTTAATTATGAACATCTCAATGGGCCTAATCACATTAGATTCTTGAGAACTACTACAAGTATATATAACTTATTTTATAACAAAATTTTAAAATTATTTAATCAATAACATTAAAATTTATCAATATTAATAATATTTACCAATTATTTATTTTACACTTTCTAAAATAATTTAAAAGTATTTAATTAATATCACTTAAAAAATAAATTTATATACAAATATTGATCCCGTTCAATGGACAAGTTCTTCATAACTAGTTGGAGTATTAAATGAGAGTTGTTGAGTGAATTGTTTACCCCAAGTGAGCTGTAAGATAAGGTGATGTGAGACTGTGAGAGTTTTGGGATAATTAAGTGGAAGAAAATCACCGACTAATTTGTTGGAAACTTGCTGGTTGTCACTCACTTAAGTTTAATCAGGCTGGCATGTCACGGGCTTTTCTTTGGAGGTGGATTTAATTGAATATCTTTTACCATAGTCACACAGGCGGATTCACATGTATTGGTGGGGTGCACGTGTGTTAACTTCAGGAAAAAAAAATGTATATATATGTATATTTATGTTGAAAAATTGGAAGAAACTAAGATGTAATCAACAACGCACTCATGAGAGCGTAGGAGTCCCTTGTGTTGTTAGTACAATCCAAAGAAACCTACAAGACTAGAGGCTAGAGCCCTCTAGAGCCCTATTTTATTATTTTTATTTTAAGTTTAGCTTAGAAATCATATTTGATGATATACATAGATGTTATCAATCACTATCTAAAATACATAATTAAATACCATAAATCAATCAAAGAAGATATGGTAATCCATAGTTGACATAGTCACGGGGAAGATGGCTCTCTTTATAGCTTTCTTTCCATATATAGTAAATTGTAAATTAGGTGTGTGAGTGTCTGGATCTACTTCATTAATGGATCTATAAATTCAATGGCAGAGCCGGAACTTCGATGAAGGGGTGTCAAAATATAAAGAAGTAAAATCGTGTAGAAGTCAAAGAGTGTTAATATGTAATATATATACATAAAAAATATTTTTATTCTAGCTACACAGTGTAATTTTCCGACGAAGGGTGTCGACACCCTGAACTTCATGCGGCTCCGCCACTCTATTTGTTGATGGTTGTAAAGTTCAAAACAGTGCCATTATTTAATTAGGTGAATCTAGCAAGCAATGTTCCGTACATGGAAGTACAAACTCTAATCTAATTAATGGATGGGGTATAAATTAATTAAATTTGTTTAACATTAACAGTTTATATAGTAATTCGTGGTTAATTCATAGATAAGTTTAGGGTCCATATCCAAATTCATATTTTTTGTGCAATCCTTGTATGATATTTCCTTTGAGTCGATAATCTATCAAAAATTATTTGCCTATCCTTAATAAAGATAGATTAAAAATTTGCATACATTCTTTCATTCTTAAATTTTATTTGTGAGATTACACCGAATATATTATTATTGTTGTTTGTTTGTTTATCATATAGTTATGTCGTTAATGGAAGAACAATTTTAAGCTTGAAAATGACATTAGGGGTAAATGTAATTCAACAGGTGAAAGAAAGACATTTGAATCATTTCTAATATATTATTTCAATAGGTGGAAGATGGAACAAATTAATTTGATCTAATATATAAAAGGAAGACATTTTAAAGCAGTTTATAATACCTTGAGGACATTTCTAACTCTTTTTTATGTTAAATATTAGTTAAGAAAAAAGGAAAAATTACGCGAAATGGCAAATATCTAAAGTATAATATGTAATATAGCTATAGTTTTGATTATTTTTAATCGTAGCTACAGTTTCACGAAATTTTGCTATTCGATTTTGTAATTGTATAAATCCAAATTTTATATATTTCGGTTCCTCATTGTATAAATTTAGAATTTGTATAATTCGAATCCCGATTGTATAAATTCAGAATTTGTATTTGCTTACCCTAGATATTTGTATACGATTTATGAAAAATTCATAATAAATTACCATGTTTGTATATTGGCAAGCCAAATATACAAATGGATTTTTGAAAAATTCCTAAATGTATAAATACATATTTTGTATATACTTATCCTGTTTGTATATTCACAAGTGAAATATAAACCGCAACCTCCATAGGAAAATGAACTATAGTTATGGAACACAATTACCGAAACTATAACTATAGAGCCTTATTATGTCTATTATCTTTACTATTTCTGAAATTTTTTCTACGAAAAACGCATGTTGTGCACGGGCCCAATTTTTGTTCATACAAATTATTTTTTAAGTGGTTTTAATTAAATAATTTAAAATCATCTCATTAAGTGTAAAATAAATATCCGATAAGTATTATTAATATTAATATATTTTAAGTGATATTGATTAAATAAATTTTAAATTTTGCTCTAAAATAAATTATCTGTGTGGGAGGGGGGTGGTTCAAAATGCAATTTCTTATAACCTTTTCCGAAAATGTCTTTATTGAAGCAGGCCCATCAACGAACACCTATCTAGTTCTGCTTCCAAACGAGCTCTTATATAATATGAGAAAATCTTTAAGAATTTCCAATGGAGCATGGAATACATGGTACTAAGTCTAAGGGTGTACAAAATTGAACCGAAAATCGAATTAAATCGCAAACCGAGTCAAATCGAGAAAAAAAATCCGACTAGTGGTTGGTTTGATTTGGTTTGGTATTGAAAAAAACCCCCGATTATATTTGGGTTGATTTGATTTTAACTAAGAAAAACCAACCCGAAACCAAACCAACCCGACATTATATATATAATTTTAAAATTTTATTTTATACATAAAAATATTTACTTTGATATAATTTTTAAATATTTCTTATACTTTTTCATAGTTTTTATCTTTTAATATATTATTTCAAGTTTGAAACTTAGAATTCTGAATGGTTCAATAAAGATTATAGTCCACAGATGTTGATAATTATAATAAAACTTAAATCAAAATCAAATTAATACTAATGCAAAAAGAAAATCAATTCAACACTAAGAATGACAATAATATTGAATAATTGTTCTTTGGTTTTACATTGGTTTAGACAATTCAAATACATAATCTAATTTTAATT